>OX461808.1:176774791-176850645 GCA_949802685.1 Dicyrtomina minuta | reverse complement strand
GTATTATTAGGCTAATAGGCTAATAACGAAAATTCTCGATATTTCTGTACTAAATCACTACTTATCAAAATGTACCCAAAACTTTTGTTTCTAACGAACGAAAGAAAGAAACTTCCAAGTTCTATCAAAAATAATCCCCAACTTTATCAGATGCACCTCAACCTGACATGATCACTGATAACAATGATGATGTATAATTTTATTCCTACATATCGTGAGGGAAGAGGCAAATCTGACTATCTCCTTTTGGTGCTAAAAGCGAAACTGACTACTACCATTTTTTGCTAAAAGCGAAAATGACTATCTCCATTTTTCTCAAAATACCATTGAAAGGAGGCAAAAAAACTACATGTGCCAATGCAGCATGCTATTGAGCATACCATAGCATACGTTGTTGTTAAGGGGTCGTCCATAAATGACGTCACAAAAATTATTGCTCTTTGAGAACCCACCTACTCTCAAAAAATCTGGAGAAAAAAAAACGATGTGCCACAATGCAGCATGCAGTGTAAGACACGGAGCCAGTGACCGGTAGGACCGATTGCACTGACCGGAGGTCCGGTCAGTTCTATACTTTTGAGACAAGCTCAGGACGGCCTGTGTTAAATAATACGGAGGCTCAAATGAGGCCAAAAAGAAAGGTACGTTTCGGTCCTCGGTCACTTTTTTTTAAAGGCTCATTAGGGACCGATTGACTTGCACTGGCAGCATGTTATAAAGCATACGTTGTTGTAAAAGGGTTGTCCATAAATGACGTAACAAAAATTATTGCTCTTTTAGAAACCACCTACTCGCGAAAAATCGGAAGAAAAAAAAACTATTTGCCAATGCAGCATGTTATAAAGCATACGTTGTCGTGAAGGGGTCGTCCATAAATGACGTCACAAAAATTATCTCTCATTAAGAACCCACCAACTCTCGAAAAATCGGGAGAATTTTTAATCCTAGATCCAGGAGCATAATCATTTACTTGTTTATAGCTATTTATCATCTGACTGAAAACAAGCTTACTAACTACACAGTTGCTTTGATTAAAATGAAGCGGGATTGGTCACATTGTTAGTAACAGGCACAATGAATAAACAAATAAATATTCCACGTGACAGAAATTTAATTACATGTTAAATATTAAAATTCTATCACATTCGTTTTACAATTACTACAAAATTTAACTAAACGTAATAGTCCATTATTACAATTCCCACTGAAAACTAAACCGAAATGATAAATAAAGAAAGGAGTAGTCACTAGAAAACCACTGGCATTAACAGTAAACACTCGTTAAGTGGAAAACGAGAATCTTAGCTCAGTCAGTAAAAGGTTGACACATTGATTTAAATTACCAAAAGCTAATGATACACTCAATAGCTAAAAATTTTAAGATTGTAATATTTATAATGGGTTGTCTATAAATGATGTCACACTTAGCGTGTGTGGGTCTTGTCTAGTATTTATGACACGCCTTGTTACAGCTAGGCTGTTATAATGAGAACAGGTTGGTTCTTAAAAAGCAATAATTTTTGTGACGTCATTTATGGACAACCCTTTTACAAAAACGTATGCTTTATAACATGCTGCATTGTGGCACATAGTTTTTTTTTCTGCAGATTTTTTGAGAGTAGGTGGGTTCTCAAAGAGCAATAATTTTTGTGACGTCATTTATGGACGACCCCTTAACAAAAACGTATGCTTCATAACATGCTGCAGTGGCACATAAAGTTTGTTTGCCTCCTTTTAATGATATTTCGAGAAAAATGGAGATAGTCATTTTCGCTTTTAGCAAAAAATGGTAATAGTCAGTTTCGCTTTTAGCACCAAAAGGAGATAGTCAGATTTGCCTCTTCCCTCACGATATCTACATAATTTACCGGAATTTTGAAAATTTTGCAATACTGGACCAATTTCATCGAGCCATATATCATTGGAAAGCTAATCACCGGTAGAACTCAAATAACGAAATGGGCCTCCATTGTAACATAACGTTTTCAAACTAACGGCCTTTTAATTTTTAAATGCTGCCAAAAATGTGTTGTATAGGTCACAATCAAAAACCAAAAAAATAGTTTCTGCTTATTTTTAAAAAGCTTTCCAATGATATATCACTCGACACAATCCGTTATTTTTTTTGAATTTGCAATTATGTTATTTGTAAATCTACATTTTCGGGTACAACACGTTGACTGGTATACGTCTAGCTCCTAGCTTGCCAGAAAAATATCATGACTACGCGTAAATAGGCGTTTTACGTCAACCAGTGACCATATTATGGTTTGCGAAATTCATAACTCTTTATGATTTATATGTCTATACATATTATATGCTATAATTAGCAGTTGCATTTTTTAATTTACGTATTGTATAACAGACTCAAACATATATTTATATTACTAATAAAATCCTTCGTAGTGTGTGTACATTTGACTAATAACTTGGGCACCTTTGTGTTCATAGTTGTGGTAAGTTGTATGTGTGGGGGCTTCGTACATAGGTAACAATGAGCTTGAAAGCTGTGATCGTAAGCGTGACGTGAGGTGAGTTTTGTTTTCTTCTACATTGTTGTTTTCGAGCAGCACGTAGCACCTGTTCAATGCCAACGTTATAAAATGTAATCCAGTAGTAGTATATTCGAGTTTTGAAAATTAGTATAGGTACTTTATTGACAGAAAGCAGTAGAGAATTAAATCTAGTTTTTTTCATAGCCGCCACAAAGTATTTGAAGTAGTTGTGCCAGTATAGTAGGTAAATCAGCCGTCCAAGTTATTCAAAATTGTTAAACGTGACTACGTAAGATAGTCAGTGCCAGTAAGATTTTTAAAATTTTCAAAGAATCCAGAGAAACAAGTTTCATTAGTTTGACGTTTCGATAGGTCTTGATCGTATGATCTCAGTGGCGGTAATGCATGAGATTTCTTTGGTAGGTAAGTAGGTACTGACAGACAAGAGTACAATAAATGATACAATTTATTGCTCAAAAAAAAAGGTAAGGAATATTTTCAAAATTTTAGGAGGGGAGGGATGTAGATCCCGGTTGAGCCCCCATATGTCACGTACTCTTTTTCGTGACATAATGGGGTAAATGAGGAGCAGAATAAAGTAATATATCTTTACTCAATGATTGTTGTAGCTCAACTCACTGCTCTTGCTATCTGCAGAGCGGATATTTATTTAAATTTTACACATATGTATTTTACATTAGATTCTAATTATTGTAAAGTTAGAAAGGCTACTTAGTCAATCAAGACCGTAGTACAAAGCACAATTGTTGTCAGTTACTCTCACCTTGCCAAAACCAGTCATGCGTCCATTTGTGGTTATGCACCGTAAAGTACGACTTGTGTGTGTGTAAATGCAAAAGGCGCTATCTGCTATTTTGTTGGTAAATAATAATACAAAGTTCTACATATAAAATTAACATGACAGCAGACAAAATTTGCTCACGAGGGAACGTTCAGAAGTGATTACACCGAATCAGCTCTATATATTTTTTTTAAAAGAGCATGTAAAAAAAACTAGATTTGCTTAAGAACATGATGCCAATGGGCATTTTGACTCGCTCAGTAGGATTTTTGAAAGTATAAATTAGCTAATGCTAACTAAACGGGCGCCATGTTTAATTGACCAAAAAATATATTTTTAATTCTTTAGCAGCCTGTAGCTTCTACAATTTTTGTCCGATTTATTAAAAAAACGAAGTTTTGTATTTCCCACAACATTATCTACAAAGTAATTTCTGTGTTTTTGAAAATTTGAACAAAATATTTTTTTTAAGTGAATAAGGCGTTTGTCTCGGTTCTAAGTATTGCGAATTCACAAAAACTGAGACAATCACCCCATTTTCTGAAAAACAATTTTTGTTTGAATTTTTAAAAACACAGAAATTACTTTGTAGATAATGTTTTGGGAAATACAAAACTTCGTTTTTTTAATAAATCGGACAAAAATTGTAGAAGCTACAGGCTGCTAAAGAATAAAAAATACACTTTTTAGTCAATTAAATATGGCGCCCGTTTAGTTACTATTAGCTAATTTATACTTTCCAAAATCCCACTTATTGAGTCAAAATGCCCATTGGCATCATGTTCTTAAGCAAATCTAGTTTTTTTCACATGCTCTTTTAAAAAAAATATATATGGAGCCGATTCAGCGTGATCACTTCCTAGCGTTTCCTCGTCAGTAGTGACTCTAATGGCACTGGAAATCCCTAAAGTATGCGATTAATAATGTCGAAAGTAAAAATGCAGACGCAAGCTGAGCTTCATAAAGTACTCCATTATTAACTATGCATGTGCGTGAAGTAAGTTGAGGATACTGCATATCGTATCATGCAAATTACTATAAGAGCAGATGATGCAACTCTCTCCGTTTGGTTTGTACAGGTTAAAAGATAAAGCGTAGGAGAAAGAGAAACGCACTTTCAATTTCATGCATAACCAAATAACACTCGATTGATAATCCAGCAAATGACTCATCCAAATACATCGTCTGTGAAGAGCCAAAATGACCAATTTTCAGTGTTAGCTAGAACAAATATGTACCATCTATCGAAATATTCAAATATGTCTTCAAAGCATTTAAGTATACAATTTTGCACTGTTTAAAACCATACAAATAGAACATTTTGCACTCTTTCAAACAATAGTAACGTGTATCATTTTGCACTTTTCAAAATGATGTAAGTACAACAGTTTGCACTTTTGAAAATCAAAGTGAACATAAAATGTTACAATTTATAAAAACATGCAAATAGAACGTTTTGCACTTTTGAAAAAAATGTAAATAGAACATTTTACGCTTTTTGAAAACTCTTAATTATTATTTTAGGTATGTTTTACTTTTCGTTTTAACGACATAGCTCATTTTGTTTCTAGCTTAAATTAGAAATGGTTCATTTTAGTTCTTCACAGACGACATGTGTCGAGAAAATCAACGATACTGTTATCCCGAAAGTTGACTCTGCAAAATTATTAAGAGTCCTTATTAATGACAAAATCAAATTGAGTTCTCATGTCATTTCAATAATCAATAAAGCTAACAAAAAGATTTTTATGTTATCCAAATTAAGGCAGTTTGGCTTCAGTAAACTGGAACTGTTAAATGTATACAAGATTTACATCCGGTCCCAAGTGGAGTATGCTATGCCTGTGTGGGGTTATAGCCTTACTAAATCTGATTCTTCTAAAATTACGAAACTTGAAATGCGTTGCCTTTCATTAATCTGTAAATTCAAAGTCAGTAAAAAAAATTATCAAGGAATTCTTGTTAGCTTTAATATGAAATCATTGTTAGAGCGTGTTTCCCAATTAGGTCTTATGTTAGGTAAATCTTTATACAAAAGTCCTAGGTTTCGCCCGATTATTAACCCTAACTTTAAGTTAATTATTAACACAAGATCTCATAACCATTTTCAAACTGTTTTGTGTAAACGCAAACGTTACTTTAGCTCTGTACTTCCCCAAATAATTCGCGAACTCAACCTTCTTCAACCTTTAGAAATTTCAAAGCTCAACTTCATTCATGATAAACTGTTAGATACCTTTAAACCTCTCGACTAATGTTTGTTTTACTTCTCCTAGCATTAATTAATTTCTATGTCTGCTATCTTTGGTACCTTCTTACTGATTGTTATCTTCATTCAAGTTTATTCAAGTGGTAAAGCAATAACATTATTACATGTTGTTTTCGTTACCAAACACTGTTGTCGCGCATTAATTAAAATTATAAAATAAACCAAGTAGAATTCACTTGTATACTATTTACAAACTTTACGAAATATGACGCAAATACTTATAGACATCATAAATTCATACTTAAAAACTCAATTTAATTCTTTTTGACAATATATGTTTTCTTAATGCGGTATTAAATTGATTTAATGATGTGTGGTTCTGGTTGCTATCTAAAAGAGAATTCCATAACTTAACCGCATTATAGGAGAAGCACCGCTGTCCATGAGCCCCAAGAATTTGACGATGCACGAGTGTCAGTTCTTTCCGCAATGTTCGGCCCTCACGATGCGATATGTAACTGTCTAGAATAAATCTTACTCCGCTGGTTTTGATAAAATGATTGTAAATGTATTTTAATCGTATCAAATCTCGCCGCTCACTAGTTAAGAGCAAGTTCATTTCCTCTAACACATCGTACTTAGACTTCAGCATTGTTGCTCTTCTGTTAAAAATACTTTTAATCATTTTGAATGTTAGCTCATCTAATCTTACCAGTTTAGTATTACAAATACTACCCCAGACGGATAAACCATAATCAATTACTGATAATATAAGGCTTGATGTTACAATTTTAAGATCATGTTCTTTAAAATATTTTTTGTATCTGTAAATCAACTTAGTTCGGGAGTTCACTTTAGTACACACCGTTTTGAATTGCTCATCAAAAAGTAATTTTTCATCAAGCGTAATTCCCAAGTATTTGAAAGTTGTGACACGTTCAATTCCTCTTCCGTTTATTTTAAGGTTTATGTCTTGACGTGACTTGTTCATGAAGGGCGACCTGAAGACCATGAACTTTGTCTTTTCGATGCTCACTATCATTTCGTTACCCTCCGCCCAATTATGTAATAAAAATAGTTCTGAGTTGAGAGTTTCTTCTAATTTCTTAATATCCTTTGATTCGTAGTGTAGTATTAAATCGTCTGCGTACAGAATGCACTTAGCCTTTTTAAATATATCTGGCAAGTCATTAATGAATATCGAGAAGAGTAGCGGAGACAAGCAACTTTCTTGGGGGGAGCCCCTCGTTACTGTTCTTGGCGAAGACATAAATTCATTGTTTTTCACTCTAATTTGCCGATTACTTAAGTATAAACGAAACCAACTAAGTTAATTTCCACGGACACCGATATATTTTAGCTTTTGTACTAACAATGAATGCGAAATTAAGTCAAAAGCTTTCGTGAAATCAACGAAAACCGCGCCAACATAATTTCCCTTATCACATGCGATAAAACAGTCATTTGTAAACTGGATATTGGCACTTTCGGTAGAAAAATCACTTCGAAAACCATGTTGTTGATTTGCTAGTTTGTTGTTAGTAGTAAATAAATTTAGGAGTTTTTTGTGAACGATAGAATCAAATATTTTAGCATTCACCGGTAAAACTCTAATTGGTCTGTAGTTATTTGTGTTACATCGCTCGCTCTTTCCTTTATATAACGGTGTAACTATTGCGTCTTTGAAATTATCTGGATAAATGCTTAGCTCAAGAGATTTATTATAGAGCACTGTTAATATTATTGAGATTTGATGTTTCAGTAACTTCACAATTTTAATGTGTATCCCGTCGCTACCTTCCGCCTTATCTGATTTTTGTCATTCAATGGCACGCTTAACTTCCAATTCGGTAATACTCATACTATCAAGAAATTGTTCAGATTGACTAGCCGAATTTCGAAATATTTGCAATGGATCTTGTAGTCTATTGTTAGCTTTTGGTGGTTTGATTGTTGAGAAGTGGTCGCATAGAATATCACTAGTTTGTTGGCCGTCTGTGAACATTTTAGTGTCCTTTTTTATACCACTGACCTGCGTATGAGATTTACTACGTCCAACCTCATCATTAAAAAATTGCCACATTTTCTTTGGTTTATTATCACTGGCAGTAGTAACTACACTAATTTGTCTTGCTTTCAGGTAATTTTTAGTCCGATTATTTGTGTTCCGCTGCGCTTTGTAAATAATCCAATCAGCTGTTGACTTTGATTTGATTGCTACACATTTAAGGTGGTCCCGTTGACGAATTAATGATTGTATCTCCTGCGTGAGCCATTCTGGTCTCTTATTTCTGACTCTGACTGATTTCACTGGAGCTACTAAATCAATTACAAATTTTGACATGTAGGTAAATACACTAAAAGCATTGTTTACATTTGGTATTGCATTTAAAATCCACCACGGAGCACTTTCAAACATACTTACTAGTTTATCTGTATCAATTGTATCTATGCATCTGGGGTGAATTACTTTGCCTTTTGATCTATTCTTAGGAAGCTTTCTCACTGTGTAGACAAGATCATGGTCTGCGATGCTTGATTTAATAACACCTGATGACAGTTGCAGTTAGGGCTCATTTGTTATTATTAAATCCAGAATTGATTCAGCGTTAGCAGTTGTACGAGTACACGTATTAATTAATTGAGAAAATCCATTCTGGGCTAAAATAGTTTTAAATTCCCGCGTACATGCAGTTAATGCCTTTTGGTCAGTGTTTAGGTCCCCTATTATGTACGTTTTAGATAAGGAATGGGTAGAGAGAACACTATCCAAGGCGCCTTTGAGAAGATTAGAGAATTGTGGGGGACAGTACACTGCAAATACAGTAATTTCTTTATTATTCGCCTTGCAGGCACTAATTGCAATGGATTCAACAGGCAGGGGAAAGGTGGCTGACAATTCATTAAAGGTCCAGCTGTTTTTGACGTATATAATAATTCCGCCTCCCTTTCTTATTTTAGATGTGCTCTGCGTTCGGTCCTTTCTAACTAAATTATAACCAGGGATTGCTATCTCTGCATTATCAATAGTGCTTGAGAGCCAGGTTTTGCTTACTATAAAAACGTCGAAGTCGTAGAATTGTATAGTATATCTGATGCCATCTTTTTTCGATAAGGACATAATATCTCGTACGTTCAAATGGCCCATTTTGATACCTTTGCCTAGATCTTGGTTCAGTGACTGTAATGCCACAGGTATGTAGTTACTCACTTGTGCTTCCCGACAGTCACTACATTCCCAATCAGTAAATACTTTGGTAATATTTTCAACTCGCTTGATGCATACTTCGTGGTAGGTGTTTTGACATCGCTCGCAAGCTGTAATAATCCAACGCCGGTTTTGTTTGTTACAAATAGGGCATGTAGGAATTGGTCGACTGCCAGTGCACATTTGACATTTCCATATTCTATCGGTCTGAACCTTTTTGTAAGCGTTTGTTGGTATTTTTAGACACGTCCGATGAAAGCTAAGGGCACACGCCGTGCACTGTAGCGATTGCTGGTTCGCCTTTCCTTCCTTACTACACAAATAACAGACGGGGCCTGGGTTAATGATGTTGATCCTACTTCGTAGCAGCCTGATTTTTAGTTTTTTCTTGGCTGCTAATTTGTGTATGTTAATTTTAGAAGAATGAAAATAAAAATAGGTCAGGTTGCGCACTGTAAAGCTATAAAAGAAGGCACTGGTTAGTAAAATGCTTTGGTGGAATTGGATGTTGTATAGTGAGTACTTATGGACAATGTATGTATATGTAAATATTCGGTTCAACTTATTTATTTCACTGTGAGTCGATTTTGGAACTATTTTGTACACACAAATCACTACTAAGTCTGTTTTTGTACAAATTCGGGATTCGGGTTTGACTAAATCAGGTTTTAAGGGTGGTATCAGATCCTCTAAACTGTTAGCAGTATTTTGCTCTAATTTTTGAGTTGTAAATGTTAGAAAAACCACCACTAAAATTAATAGTTTGTAGAGCGACATTTTGGCTGTCCACCTGCACTGCACTGCACTGATAACATCTATATATCTGATATCTCTTTGTATCTAACTCTCTTATGGTGTCTGTATCATGAATGCTTTAATGACAATAAACTATTATTATTATTATTATTATTATTATGTGTCTATGGAAATATCCACTCTAGATGAGTGCGCAATACTGTATGTGTACATTGTGTACTCCACTGTCATCCCTACAAATAACCAGTAAACAATGAAGCCTAGCGAGAGTAATTCTCACGTTCAATCAAAATCACGCGATGTGGAGGGAGTTTGCAGAGTTCATTATGATCCGACTTTGAGAGGGTACGACGACTGTAATATTGCAGAAAGGAAGAGAAACTTGCGGAAAGAAAGCTGTAACTTGTAACTCGGACCAAATTTAATTTTGTATTTTGCTATCTTTAAACCAAGCGCTATTCCAAACTTGAACTTTCTCCAGACAGTCAAGTGACTTTCTCCTCCTTTAGCTCACTAGCCGAACCTCAGACAATCCTCCACATAGAGACCAAGGGAGTGCCTATACGCTGGCTGCATTATCCGCATCCCTGAACATACTCATTCAGTGGGAATGAATGTGAATGAGGGAGAAGAAGGCATTTCTACCTTTTTGTCAATGTTTATGTGTCTCATGGTTTTTGTTTGATATCAAGGCTTTTTGTGTGACTCCAGTGTGATTTCATCTTGGCCCTGACAGACTTTCTAGAAAAAACCTTTGACAGCTGCTCTTTTAAAACATGTCCCTTTCTTCATACTTTCCTTATGCTGTACTGTCTATCAAGAATTTTCCTTCCCATTCAAGATTTTCTCCCATTGTCATACGTATGTAATATGCATGCAAAAATTTATATTCTTTGTGCATAGCTGAATAGATATGCGGATGAGGCGGACGTGCGAAAGCTGAGGAATCTGTCTTAACTTTAATTTCAAAGCTGATGCACATTCCAAATGCAAAGAAAAAAAAAGGGAAGGAGAAGAAGTCATTTGAGTTGCTGCTTTTACTTTTATACGAATTCTCCAATTTTCCGGCTTATTTTATTTTGATTAAAAAGCAGGACGCTTTTTTCTTCCTTCTGGTTTTGATATTTTCGGTTGCTATATCTAATTTTGTGGATGGAAAACACATATTGTGTGTGAAAAACCAAAACAACCCATTTCTAGTGCAAGTTACAATCAAAATGAGCTATATGCCATAAAAACAAAATGGGAAACAAGCATTGAATGTTAATAGGAGGAGTTTTTAAAAATTGCAGAATGTTCTATTTACATGTTTTTCAAGAGTTGCAAAATGTTACTCATTCCAATTTTTTTTAAGTGCACAATATTCTATTCACATGTTTTTGAAAAGCTACAAAATGTCCTAATTCCGTGTTTTCAAAAAGCGTAAAATGTTTAATTAACATATTTTTGAAAAGTGTAAAATGTTCCATCTATGACCCTGTTTTTGTAAAGTCTAAAATGTTCTATTTACATGTTTCTCAAAAGTGTAAAATGTACTGTATTTACTACATGTTATTGAAAAGTGCAAAATTATTCTGCTTTAATGCTTTCAAGACATGTTTTAATACTTTTGTAGATAGCGGATATTGTTTTTAGCTACAAATTGAAGTAAATCATTTTGGTTCTTCACTGACGATATTTACAACAAGGGAATCCTTCTTGTGTGTGAAAGTAGAGATTTGAAGGTCATTATTAGATATTATAATCGGGAAAACATTTAGACTGTTCAAAAACATGCAAATTTTATTTTTGTGTTTTTTAAAAACATGCAAATTTTATTTTTGCATTTTTCAAAAACATGGAAACGAAACATTCTTCAATTTTTTCTAAATACATAAATATAATATTTTGCCCTTTTCACAATTAATTAAATTCAACTTTTTAAACATTTCTAAAACATGTAAATACAACATTTTTATTTTTCAAAGAAACAATTTTATAAAATTAAAAATGATGGCTTTTGTATGGAAACAAATTGCTGTCTAAAAGTAATTCCTTCGTCCGGCCCTGATAACTTCGAAACGTGAAATAAGGTTTTTGAGCGACTCGATAACAAAAGCTGAGTTATGTTTCATGCCTCCCGTTGACTACGGGACATTTTTTCCTATCATATAATGGAGTATACTTTATTCGTGGATTTACAAGATTTTCCATATTCCCAAACCTCAATTACTCCATATGCAGCATCTCTCACTCAGCGACGACTCATTCAGATTCCCTCGATATTCTTCCTCGTCGTCAACCATCAACCAACAAACCAACGACCAACCAACCATCAGTCTCCATGAATTTTTCACATATCGTTCATTGGAAGTAATGCTTTCCTTATGAACTACACGAGGCTCAAGACTGAGTGCACTTTACCCACGTTGGTCCAAACTCCCAGCTGAATTGGGGCTTCAGGGGACACTAACTTTCAGTAATGTCTCGGAAATGGAAATGGTGAAATGCATTATTCGTTTCGTATGTTATCTGTTTGCCCTTTGAATGCCGAGAGAGCGCGAGAGGGAGAATGTCTAACGGAAAAGGAGCCAAGATCGTTAACCCAGAAGTACGAAGAGGGAAAAGGGAAAGTTACAAGAGGCAAAGAAATCTTCAAGGAATCAACATACAGAATCTTTTGAGAAATTGTGCCGAATGAAGCTGCCAAAAGGAAAATAGGAGAACGAAGCCTGTCGATATCAGTAGTAAGAAAGATATGTAATCCCCTCTTTAATAAATTCCAATAGTTTCAAATGGCTACATTGTTGAAAATCATACGTTACATAAGACACCATTAAAAGAATTTGCATGGTATTAAATAATCAATTAAAAATAATGCAAAAACACAACAAGTTATTAAATATGCTAATAAAATTAATGCAAATACGTATCACACAAATTAATGAAAGTGCGGTACTAATTATATCGTTGAAAAAAACAAACAAACATGTAAGTCAACTTTTTGAAATTAACTCTATAATGCGTGATAACACAAAGGAAATTATATTACTATGTAATACGCTATAATAATAGTAAAAGGCGTTTACTATACCTGTAGTAAGGCGATATAATGAGAACCCTATTATTTTCACAGAACACTTAAATATATTAACATAAACATTTCAATTGATAACAACTATCCTAATGTACTAACGTTACAAGGACTTTAAATTTTACGTGGTCATTCTTGAACTTCCAGATTGGTACTAAAAGTTTTTAATGTAATCCATCATGATATACGGTTATATACAGTGGGGTCAGTGGATCTTTAATTATAGAAGGTAAAATTACACGGTGTACGTTACATGACACCAATGAACAAATACACGTTACAAAAGTAAATCTAAAAATAGAAAAAAAGAAAGGTATAAATACTGATTCAAAAACAGATCGATCAGTTGAAGACTGAGTTTGGTTCAATCCACTTAATTAAAAGTAAAGCAGTTACAAGAAGCACTATGCCTAACAACGGAGTAAGTAACATTTCACAACTTTCCCTATCATACAAATTCACCGCAAACGTAGATTTGAGTTCATCAGATCAATGGACAGAGCAAGTACTGCACTCTACTGTGGCAAAATTGATTTGTCATTTTATGGCATTTATGTTTAAAGAAGAAGAAAGACTCAAAACGTTTGGTTCGTGGAAACGAAGCAGTCCATCACGAAACGACTTAGCTGCTGCTGGACTGTTTTATACTGGACTTCGTGATTACGTAAGTTATTCTCCAATTTGTGCAACATAATTCATTTTTTAATTTGGAATTTGAAACTCAATTTTATTTTAATGAAACAGTGTGGTTGCTTTTGGTGCGGGATGGTGCTATATAAATGGGAATTCAATGAAGTACCATGGCTAGAACATCTTAAAGGAGCTCGCGGAAGATGTGATTTTGTCAATTTCAAACCAACAAACAATGTCCCACTACCATCAACAAACCTTGAACAATGGAAAAACCGTGCTACCCCGCGATTCTCACCTACCTTTCGAGGAAAAACCTTCATACTTCATATTAGTGGTGAAAACGATGTTGTATTCCCAGCCTTTTGCGGTCCGGATATTACGAAGTTTGGATGCCCTGAAGCACGGAGGAAGACATTTATTTAGCACAAATGGGATGACGAAAATGCTCCAAGTATATCGGCTATGGTTGAGCCAGGATTCTATTGCTTAAATCCGGGAATAGCTGAATGCTACTACAGTATGTCCCTAAAGGTTAGACTCACCCCACTTTATGGGGTTTACTCCCCCCCAAGCGGGAACCGTAAGCCGATATATTTATTCTTGGACGACAACCGACTAATTAGTAGGATTTGGCTTTGATTGACCTCCAGGGGTCAAGTCGTTACCACGTAAATAATTAAAAACTAAAAATCAGGTGTCCCAAAAGGTTAGACTCACTTCATGGTTTTCAAAATATAAACATCAATATCTCCTGACTTAACGCATGAAAAATTACGAAATTTTGTCTGCGTGTGCTTAGATATACTACTTATGACTAGATGTATGCACTTTGGATATTGGATCACTATAGCACTGGTAGCGGAGGAGAAGACGGGTCACCCTCATATCAAATTTTTTCCCCGTTTGATAACATGGGAAAATCGCGACTTACTTCACTAACTTTTTACGTACACATGCAAATGCCAACCGATTGTAATTAAAAGAAGTCGGGCATGACCACAATTAAATTGCCTACAAAACAGTATAACACTCAACACTCAGGTCACTCGGGGTCACGAGACGCACGGGCTTGAACATAACGAAAAGTTGATGAAACGCACAAAACACATGATGACGCAGACAAGTGAGTATCAGTAGAGTAATGTTCAAGCCCGTGCGTCTCGTGACCCCGAGTGACCTGAGTGTTGAGTGTTATACTGTTTTGTAGGCAATTTAATCGTGGTCATGCCCGACTTCTTTTTAATACAATCGGTTGGCATTTGCATGTGTACGTAAGAAGTTAGTGAAGTAAGTCGCGATTTTCCCATGTTATCAAACGGGGAAAAAATTTGATATGAGGGTGACCCGTCTTCTCCTCCGCTACCGGTGCTATAGTGATCCAATATCCAAAGTGCATACATCTAGTCATAAGTAGTATATCTAAGCACACGCAGACAAAATTTCGTAATTTTTCATGCGTTAAGTCAGGAGATATTGATGTTTGAATTTTGAAAACCATGAAGTGAGTCTAACCTTTTAGGACACCTGATTTTTAGTTTTTAATTATTTACGTGGTAACGACTTGACCCCTGGAGGTCAATCAAAGCCAAATCCTACTAATTAGTCGGTTGTCGTCTAAGAATAAATATATTGGCTTACGGTTCCCGCTTGGGGGGGAGTAAACCCCATAAAGTGGGGTGAGTCTAACCTTTAGGAACATACTGTACTGCTGGCACGGATTTGAAAATTGGAAAAAAAATTCAAACCCTGTTGAAGAGCATAGGTATTATTTCCCTTCCTGCACTCTTCTCAAACTAAATTTGTATAAAGCTGAAAATGTTGCATGTAAAGAAATTGAATTAATGACTTTACCTGAAATGAAAAGTGAACTTGAATTTTTGCGATGTAAAACAATGTGTAGTCTCTGCCCGTCAATAGATAATATTGCTTCTTATGCCGATTATGTTAATGCTACTTGTGGTCATAGGTTTTGTAGAGATTGTATTCCAAGATTTTCCTGATGTCCACTGTGTAGATCTTACATAAAATATATAGTTAAAACGTTTTAAATAGTAAATGTAATCCTTTGTACATATTTGTAAATAAAATGAAAAAATATGAGATAAATAAAAGCTTGTAAAAATTTTAAACTGGTCAGTATAGTTGCAACCATGGCTGCGTTCATTGTCTCATTATTAAGTGACGCTTCACTGTCATTCTATCTAGAAAATACAATTTTAAACTTTAGAAATAATTTAGCATCACGTTTTGATTTAGATACACGGTATGAAGTTGCGCTTACGTCATGTACTTACACTGGGACAAACAAGTTCATAAACAAAGGAGAAATCGTCGCAATTGCAGTTATTAATTTAAATAATAATCAGTTTAATTTTCCAGGTCATCAACTATTATCTGACCCAGAGAATATTTCAGTTGGCATCAATAAACGAGGCGGGTTGTTTAAACACGAATGCATCAAGAGTGATATCACAGCACCACACAATTTTACCAATTAAGCAAATTTTCTAGATTTTATTTTATCGTTATCATGTGATAAATACTATTTAAGTACAGATGGGAGTGTCATGTGTAAAACGTATAATACATTTAAGAAACAAAATTATGAAATTGTTTTAACTGAACGAGTTAAACAAATCTTAAGGATTCATGAAGGCTTTGACGAAGTAACAAGAACAACCCAAAAGATTCAAAAAGATTCAAATGTAATTTATGGCGGTCAGATATTTCCAGTACCAATTGCAGCCGCTAAAGACGACATTTTATATACAGCAACAGACTTGGACAATAAAAGAACCGATGTAAAAGCAGATAGAGGTATAACAAATGTTGTACATGATGTTTGCCATCAGATTAAGTGGATTACGAGTTGTAGTATTGGAAAAAATAACGTTCTATACTACGAACCTAATGAAGAATATTATTATAAATTCTCATCAGTAGAAGTAACCCCAGCAATCAGAAATCATCTAGGGTTTGAGATTTCTAATGGAAGACTGTTTACAAAAAAACCAATGAATGGTAGAATTTATGTGTATAAAGATGAACCTATTGTCAACGAAAAATATAATTCATTTAAAGCAAAAAAGGATTATACTAGTTATACTGAACTTATTAATGATACTTGTAGTTTTCTCAATGCTAAATGGAGAATTCGAGATGGGATAATGTATATTACATTACCTCACCCTTTAACTCAATATAGTATAAATCTAACACGAAGAATGAAAACATATATGGGAATTAAAAACAATATACACACACTAGATCCTGATACATACAAAAAATTATTTGTAAGTGTAACAAAACGTGCTAAGTATAAACCGTATATTAGACTAGGAAAAAGTTTGATGTTTGTGTACTCGGACATTGTTTCAAATCAATACGTTGGAAACGTATTTGCCCCATTAATGAGAAGTATGCCATTTGTTTATAATAATGACAATGTTTACGAACACGAATTCATCAACCCAATATATTTACTAGTGCAAAGATCGAGTTTTAGTGATATTCACATGTATATAACTACTGAAGACGGGGATCAAGTTTCATTTGAAACTGGAACGTTCAAAGCAACACTACATTTTTAACCGGTCTTAAAATGAATATGTACGGGCGAGGAGAACCATTAGTAGTTTACAGAGGTAGCCAATACCGACAAAAAGGCAGGGGACTTGGGAGTTTTTTTGGCTCGCTGTTCCGAAGATTATTACCTCTTGCAAAAGAATACGTTTTACCCGCTGCAAAATCAACATTGAAAAACATGGCAATTGATATATTAGATGGCGGTCGTCCGATAGCAGAAACACTTAAAGCTAGGAGTTTAGAAGGCATAAAAGCAGTTGGTAGAAATATTGCTTATCAGTCTAGTTCGGGAGCTTTAAGGAAACGTAAACGAGTAAAACGTGCTAAGAAAGTTAGAAAAAATATAAAAGGTAGAGGAATTACATCAGTTTTGAAGAAAAAACAAAAATCTAAAAAACCAAAACGAATTACACGTAGAAAGCGTTTTAGAGGTTTATTTGATTAAACATGGCGGAACATTGCCAGCGAAGTGAGTTAGCCATTTTTAAACCTGCGCGTTACGACATTTCTGTTTCAAATAAACAGAAAGTAAATTTGTTTCCATCAAACCCATTAAGTGATGCTTTAACACCTTTAACATTTTATTATAAGGGTAGTAAAGGGTATTATGTTGATCCAAATGACACAATATTACTAATTTGATCTAAAATAACAACCGCTGCAGGTGTAGATAATGCTGCAACAATTGTTGTTGCACCAGTTAACAACATTTTACACTCCATGTTTCAAACATGTCGTGTTATGATTAATAATACACCAATCACATCAGTGAATGATAACTACGCTATTCGTAGCATTATTGAACGAGAACTTTTGTTTTCAAAAGAATATAATAAGACTCAATCAAGTTTGGCAGGGTATTTTAAACAAACAGATCCTACAAGTACGGACATTGGAGACGATGCTACAGACTCTCATAAAAAACGATTTGAAATGACTAAGGCTAGTCGCGTATTTGAAGTCATTGGAAGACCACATACTGATATTTTTGCTCAATGTGATTACATTCCTCCTGGTTGTGACCTCATAGTTGAGTTTACACGATCTCCTGATAATTTCTGTCTACATGTTCCAACCCCGACTGCAGGAGCACCGTTACAGTATCATTTACAGATTCTTGAATCGAAATTAGTAATAACTCGACATAAAATTTTACCATCAATTGCGTTGAGACATTTAAAACTATGGTAAAGTAACCATTTAGCAAACTACTACATGAACAAGGTGGATGTTAAAAGCTACTCACTTCCTAACGGAACTATTACAAACATTAATGAAAATTTAATTACCAGTCAACTACCAACACGTCTTGTAATCGCTATTGCTACCACAGCAAATACGATTGGAACTATAACAACAAACCCCTTTATTTTTAAGGATCATGGACTAAGCTATATTAGTGTTTCAGTTCGAGGTGATGAAAATGAAACAAATGCTCTGAATGTTGATTTTAGGAAACAATCTATACGTGTAAAAGAGGCTATCTACAATCTACATAACGCCTTGGGAATAAGTAATCAAGACTGTGGAATTGATTTAACTGAGGCGGACTTTATTGCAGGTCGAACGTTCTTTGCTTACGATTTAGCGTCCAATACAGATGCGTTAACTCCTCCACGGCATGGGAATATAAAAATAGAATTGAAGTTTAGATCAAGTTTGACATCACCAGTAACCGTATATTGTTACACAGAGACACAATCGATACTACACATTAATAAAAATAAGAACGTTTTTTGGACCGATTATTCTCAATAATGAATACATCACAAGTTGAGAAACACCTTAGACTAATATGTGCAAACGGGTTGAGGGCGCAGTACGGTGTACTATCAAGCGATCAATTAACAACGTTTTGTATAACAAAGTACCCCGTCTGCTTAGTTGTGAACACAGATCCTAGTTATAAGAGCAGTACCCACTGGACAAGCTTTTTCATTAAGAATTCAAGAGATTATATTAAGTTTTATGATTCTTTCAGACTAGGAATAACATATTGGTCTAAAGATTATGAAAACTTTGTAAATAAATCTAGACTTTGTCTTTTAGAAAATACCGTACGACTTCGAAGTATAAAATCAGATGTATGTGGGTACTACGCCCTGTATTTTCTGTACAAAAGAATGCAAGGATGTCACCCAATGTCTATTCACTGCACATTTTCAACAAAAAACTATGATGATAATGATAAGAAAGTTAAATGCTTTGTAATTTTAAAACAATATTTATTAAATCATAGATGTTGTAATAGATTTAATCAACAAATTTGTAAAAAATTTAATAAATTACATTGATTTCCAATTTTTCAAATTTACAAGTGTCATTGTCTTTGATTTTTTATTTTTTATCCCACGACCTGCAAATCTCAGCTTTCTTTAAACTGGTGGTAATAAAAAGATTTCATTTCAAATGTTTCTAGAGAACAACTTAGATTCTGGGGAAATAGATCTACTTTTCAAAATATTTAATACTTCTCGTACCCCTGGCTTGTCGGTGTTGATAGCTGCTTTCAAATGGCGTATATCTTTTAAACTTTTAACTAAATGAGAATAGTTAGACAATGGAATAATTTCATTACCAACTACTATTTCATTGGATTGCCCACATTTTATTCCTGAATTAATTAACCACCGCTTGATTTGCAAAGTTTTATTTATCGATGTTAAATCTACATTTTCTTTCATTGATGAAACTGACGGTGTTCCTAATTGGCCTTCACTTTTGGATGGGTTAAACAGCGTTCGCATAGCACTCGCATAGTCATCTTCACTATAATTATAATTTGGTTAGTTAAAAGTAGTTTGATTGGTAATCTGCTGTGACGGTGTTTGCTGAGTAGTAGTTTGGCGGCTAAATTGTCGTGATGGTGTTTGCTGGGGTAGTTGTTGGTTAGATGTTACTGATGGTACATTTACAACTTGTGTAGCGGGTTGGTTAAATGAACTTCCCACATTTTTTACTAATATTGGCTCATTGTCATCATACTCTTTTTTAAATTGTAGTTGCTTGTTATAATACTCTTATAAAATTTGTTTTAGCTCGTCTGGTATCTGTTTTGATTTAAATACATCTTGCTTTTGTAGAGACGAATCGTTTACATAATTGCCACCTTGTTTCATTAGTGTGTTGTACAAAGCCTCACTTATTAGTTTCATCCGCCTAGCCATTTTGTAAAAAACTAGTTATTAACGGTAAAGCAATTGAAGCTAATAATGGTAGTAATGCACCTCCTTTTTGTAATATTTTTCTTTTTTTCTTTATTGAAACGTTTTTAAGCGATAAAACTCGAAGCTGCTTTTCAAATGGTTCCAATTTTGCAACTGTTCGAGGTGAGAGCTTTACATTCTTTTTAAGTAAATTTTTTACACATTCACATACAGCCTTTACTTCACTGCTAGTAGCGCTTAAAAGAGCGTGCTTACACCCTACTTTACCCTTACACTTCCTAAAAAAGTTTCTATTCTCCACGAGGTTCTTCATTATAAATGCTTCGTTGTTGGACCCAAAGATGCAAATGATAGTATATGAGATGGTGTAAATATATTTATATAATTAGTTTACTAAACTTATCAATCCAAAATGGATGGGAAAATAAAGCGCTTGTATTTAAATTCAAAAGTCAGAAGAAGTTTTTCTGGTCTAAATACATTTGCAAGATCTGGAGGAAAAAAATATAAAAAAAAAGATATCTTAAATGCGTTAAAAACCGTTCCTGCATTTGCTCAAAACCGACCAGCCCCACATAAATTTAAACGTAGAAAGGTTATAGCATATGGGAGGGACGAGCAGTTTGTGATTTATTTAATTGATATTTCAAAACATGCAGGATAAAACAACAATACCCGTTACTTGCTAACAGTTATTGACGTTTTGAGTAAATTCGCTTGAGTAGAAGCGGTTAAATTAAAAAATGCAAGTATTGTACTTAAAGCTTTTCAAAAGATTTCAAACAAGTCGAACAGAATTCCCCAGTTAATTCAAGCTGATAAAGGGAATGAGTTTAAGGGCGTGTTTATAAAATACTGTGAAACTAAAGGAATTAAAATATTTTATGTTGAATCTGAGTTAAAAGCATGTGTGG
The DNA here is from genome assembly GCA_949802685.1 of Dicyrtomina minuta. Lineage (NCBI taxonomy): Eukaryota > Metazoa > Arthropoda > Collembola > Symphypleona > Dicyrtomidae > Dicyrtomina > Dicyrtomina minuta. The sequence continues at coordinate 176,829,803 of OX461808.1, read as the reverse complement.
TCGAACGTTTTAACAGAACAATTTTAGACAAAAGTAGTAGATATTTACTACATCATCATGATAGGAAGAAACCATATCGTTTTATCCATGTGTTACAACAACTAGTGTCAAACTATAACCATACCAAGCATACAAGTATTGGTATGTGTCCAGCTGATGTTAATACATCAAATGCAATCGACGTTTGGTTCAGATTGTATGAAAACAAATCAAATACGCTAGATCAATCAAAGCTAAATGTTGGAGACAGAGTATTAATAAGTATAACTAAAGGAACATTTGAAAAAGGATATAATAGAAAATACCATCCCGAAGTGTTTACTATACATAGTATATCTAACACGAGTCCGAAAATGTATTACTTAAAAGATAATAATGACGTTTTACTAAAAGGCGGATTTTACATTCGTGAGTTATCACATGTTCTTTACAATAACATGTAAGCTCGTTAGAGTATAAAAGACGTCCGAATGATTTTATTTTTCAGTCACACCTCAACTTGGAAGCTGTTATAACCATAGTAAGTTTACCTTACCATACACTCAGTATTACTTAAGATGGCGGCTGCTTTGGTAATAGTCATAATTAAGCTCGTAAATAATAATATTCGATTGGTACTACTTTGTATTACAGCTCAAGCATCGGATATCGCAGACATAGATTCAGGCATGGATCTTTCAATGAAATCTCAGACCAACTCTAACGTTGTCTCCCAAACTAACGTATCCACTCAATCAGGTTCTATGATGGCGTCTACAACTCCAAATTCACCATCGGCAGTATGGAGACCATCACCTGAGTACGACAATACTACTGAACAACAACGTAAAATCAAAATGTGGACCTCAACGTTTGGCTATAGAAACCAACGACGTTTTGTTAACATAACTCGAAAAGCAAATAGCGGGACGCAACTTGGAATTAATTTTGATGTTCTTCAAATCCCAGAGATAATCTACAGACTGTCTCGTGAATACGTATTAGCAAGCCAGAATTGTATTGAACTTTCCCATGTTATTGAAATGGTTAAGAAACGAGTAAATGAGAATGGGCAGGGGCTTGACGTTGTTGAAGGTCATGATATGGCTACTTATGACAATTGAATCTTAATGAAATCTAAAATGTATTTTACTAACTTTCTCCGAAGATCTGGTTAACTTTATTTTTACCAGCCTGTCTAGATTTTTTTTTAAAACAAAAATCATCGAGTTTTATTAAAATACTGCAAAAACCTGGTGGAGTGTCTTTTGTTTTTCTTCCTTTTCCCTCGCTCACTCCAACAGATGCACACGTTGTTTTACTTTTTTGCATCCCTTGAAATTGCGATTTGAGAAAGAAGTTTAGGGGACGTGTGTTGCACAGGAAGGATCCAGTTCCAGATCGCGACTTGAGAGGAGAGAAGGAATACGGAAGTTCATGAGGACGAGGCTATTAGAGTAATGGTTAGTGTCAGAAATAAAATGCTTGGAAGCAGACCTCTGCGGTAAACATTTGGGGGTGAATGTTTAGTGTGTGCAGTGAAAGCGGAAGGAATTGTATGTAATAAGTGTTTTCAAAAAGATTGCCTGATTAAGCCTGAAAATATTTAGCAAGTGTGTAAGGGTAAGCTGAAAGTAAAACATTGGACGTAGATTTAAGTACAAAATGGAGTTAATGGGATGTTGAATCAGAAGACAGGAAATATATGGTGGTCGGTCAACGGTGATTGTTAACTAACCGCTGCCTCGCTTGGAAGCTTCTTTTTAGTTTTTGGATATAGTGCGCTCGCTATAGTGCATACTTGCGTGATGAGTAAATCGATTTAGTGAGCACTCCAACGTCAGTCTCATATCGTACGACATGTAATAAAAGTACTCCCCTGTATTTCGTACTTTCTACAATACGACCAAAAATACCACATAAAAAGAACGCACCGTAACAATTGCACTGTAGCGAGAAAAAAATAAGTTTGTTGCGGCAGGCAGCCCAAGAAAGAAGCTGGAGTGTTCCAATGAAGATAAAAAGTGGGCTGAGTGGAAAACAAACGAAGATGGACAACAAGGGGGTAGATGTGTTATGGTTTAGTGAATCTTCCGTCGACAGCCTTTTCTTCCTGTTCCTCTTTTAGGAGCTTTATTTAGGACAATTTCCCAAGAGATTCCTTTTGTTTATGTTTTGAAGATTTGTATTCCTCTTGTAATTTTTTTTTCTATTATCCTAATACTCTTAAATGTATCTGACTGGAGGTCCCTAATTTGCAATTTGAGAGCCTAAATCCCATGCTCACATCAAAAATGGTCCAATTACCGTCGCGTCATTCTTTGTGTCAATTTTGAAAGACTGGTTTTTGTTTTTTAGCATTAGACATATAACAGTATTCTGCTTCATCCTGTCATCATCTCTTACTTGAGAGTCATTTAATAGGATGTAGAAGTAAAACCTATATTGACAATTATTGACCATAATATTGTCGCTTCAGTTAGACTATTTTGCTGTTCTGCTTCGGCTGCTTTGTTGTTGTCATTTTATTGAGTGAGAAAAATACAATTAAAACGTGTTTGAAACATTCATAGAAATTGAAAGTTGGTGGATCGTCGGTGCGTTGGTTGGTAGTTTGCGGAAAAGGAAGAATATCAAGAAAATCAGGAGTTGTTGCTGAGTGAGAAATAATGAAGGGAGAGTGAGGCTTAGGAATGTGGGAAACCTTATAAGCAGATTATAAGAGAATTATTCATGATACGAAAAGGGAAAAAGGCTCAGTAAACTACCAAAAAGATGAAAGTTGGAGGACATAACTCAGCTTCTTCTTCAAGTCGATCGAAAACCTCATTTCATTTCTAGTTATGCGAGAATGCGAGTACGGGGATGGGGATGAAGAAAAGCTTCTTATCAACACACAAAAAAACTGGAGTTCAAAAAGGAAAACCAATTGCAAAAACATCTATAACATCATCAGCTCTTACTATTCCATCAAACAAGTAAGCTTCGTTCACGAGTCCTGTGGTCTTCCCCGTACTAAATGATCCTATAGATTCCGATAGTTTTTGTCTATGGAAAATTTCAGTCGGAATTTGGGACATCTCCGACACCTTCGTCCTATAGATTTTTTTCCGAAAGAAATTCTCCGAAAGTGAAAAAAATATTTGACCGAGCCCGGGATTCGAACTCAGGACCTCCAGATACTATGTCCGTGCTCCTACCCACTACCCCACTATGCTTTTGTTAGGAGATTAGGAAAATAAGTCTACCATATACAGTCCCTATGTATTTGTTGCAACGCTAATTATCTCAATTATTTTAATTATACAAAAGGAATCATGTATTTTAATTAACGATTTTACTAAATTAGGCTTTTATTTTTCATTTAACATTTTGTTTAGTAATTTTATTGAAGCTAACGGCATACTAAATATTTTTTGAAACTCCAAATAGTTTGTAAATAGAATAAATTTCTTACCATACTCAGTTATGCTTAATTAAAAACGTAAGTACAGCATTTAATGCTTGTTAAATTTAATTACTACTTAATTTATCAAACTCTGATTTATTATCCTATAGTTACCTATAAGAGAAAATAGACTTGTCTCCTACAGGAAAATATTCCATCGGATTCAATAGGATCCGATGGTTATTTTTGCAAACTATCCCAAAGATCGTTTTCCGATAGGGTCCGACGCTGTATTCAAGTACGGGTCTTTTTTTGTTCTACGCTCCCTTTCTTCAACTCTATACCTCTTGCCTTCTTCACCGACAGGCCCCTAGGATCCAGTTTTACACTTGTTTTGAAAACATCATAAAAAACTTGGCTTTTCCCAAAAAAGAAATCTCAGTGCAGCTTATTTCGAGGCAACCTAATACTTCTCCCTTATCTCGTCCCTCACACTGCTTCCCAGTGTCACACTTATTTATGACTGTTCAAGATGGAAATTGTGTTCAGTTCGAAGCATCTCCTCATTGTCAGCATTCTACAGCACAGGCAGTCGCTCATCCCACCACTCGATCCATATATTACGCTAAATACATTCTCACCTTTCACCCTTTGCGCTGGAATTCCAGCATCTCCACATCACCCTTCTCCTTCCGAAATAATTTTCTCCTGCCAATTTTATGTTGTAGCGTGAAATTAGCCTTATATTTGGAATTACTTAAGCCGTTAAACCGTAATATCATTAAAGCTGAAAATTGGCGCGAGCGTTCAAAACTATAGCACATGTTTTTTTCTGCTCTGTAAAATTACAACTTAAATTTTCAAAAATTTGACCTTTACACCTTTTAAAATTTCAAAATTTCTCATTTAAACTACATTTTAGCAAAATCAATAACCCTGTACAACTTAAAAGTGATCATTAAACTTTATTTACGTACTGCACTTAAGACTGTTTCCTTCTCTTCCTGTGCCCGCTGCTAGCAGTTGATTAAGTTCAAAAGATCTACTTGGCAAATCAAAGGCTGAAGCTAGCAGTCGGGCTCTGCTACAGGCAAGTATTATTTCTTTTAGCTGCAGCTAATATTAAACTCATTCTGCGGTGTGATAGCTCGTTTCTATGGCAATATTTTTGTGAATTTGATCTGCGTGAAAATATTTCTTGTTTATAACACAATGGGCAAGGAAATGGATGAATTACGTCTTCTCATCACCTCTTTGACTGACACCGTGAAGGGCAACCACACTGACGTATCAAGAGACATTCGGACTGGGCTGAGCAATATTCGAAAAGAAATCGGAACCATAAAAGACTCTATTGATGGCCACAACAAACGAATTTCAACTTTGGAAAAATCTAATGATGACCTTAGGACCCTGCTAACACTGGCCCGCTCAGATATTACAGATATTCGGGAATCAAAAAGAAGATTAAATCTAATAATTAGTGGGGTACCCGTTACAGCAGATAGCACCTCAACGGAGGCTTAGGAAGCAGTTCAATCACTTTTCACTGACACTTTCGAAATTGAAACCGTGCCGGCGTTTAGAATTAAAATACTACGTAATACAACATTGCCATCTAAGCCTACAAAGTTAATATGTTTTTTTAATTCAGAAGCGGAAGCAAATCAAATACGGTTTCAATCTTCTAAACTGAAAGGCACCAATGTTTCTATTCAAGACGACCTGTCCCCAGCTCAGTTTAAAATGAAATCGCACTTACTTAAAATACGAAAAGAAAAGAACCAAGCCGCGGGTACGGTCATAGCTAAAGTGTGGTCTTCAAAGTTTCTCATACTTGACGAAAGCAATGGCAAGGAGTTGTACTTTACCTCCGACGGTACGGATCTCTTCCCGATTGACAGTGTTTCTGGCTACAAACTAAAACCAACTGTGTCAAATAAATCATCCAGACCAAAGTCAAACTCAAGTTCCAGTGCCAGTGGTCGTAATAAAATTCAATAAAAATTCGGGCATCCCATTCATCAGAGTACTGAAATCGTATTCTGGAACGTAAATGGCTTAAAAACTTTTCTATCATTAAACAATTCTGACTTCAAACTTATTCTTAAAGACATTCTATGTATTGTTGAAACTTGGTGTTCGGACATAAATCTAAAACTTTATGATAACATTTTTAAGAATTATGAACTTATTCACAGCCCAGCACTTAAACAACCCGCAACTGGCAGAGCGAGTGGCGGAGTCTGCGTCCTTGTAAATAATTTAACTTTCCTAATTAAAAATACTTTATATAACGAGCCGTACTTTATAGCACTTGAACTACAATTCAAAAAATCAAACAAAGACAACATAATTTTAATTTGTGCGTATGTGCCTCCTGATCGTGGATTTGACTACCTTCTTGTTAGGCTGGAGGATATGATCGAAAGCCTTATGTATAGATTTAAAACATCCAATGTAATCATCGGCGGAGATTTTAATGCACGAATAGGAGCAAATAACGAAATCGATAAAATCTTATGTAATAATACGGAAGTGTTCTCTATACGTTCTTCGTTGGACTTAATTACTAACAGCAGAGGTAAACAAGTACTTGCTATGTTTAAAGAATCGGGGTTTACTGTACTTAATGGAAGAACTAAGTCAGACTCATCAGGAAAATTCACATTTCTGAATCACAACGGTAAAAGTGTTATTGACTAAGTGTGGTGTAACTATAAATGTATTCCACTAATTAAAGATTTTTGTGTAGTTGACCTACCTGATTCTGTTCACTTTCCTTGTCAAGTCTCGCTTACGCCAACTTTTATTTATATGGATACACAGCATTCACGAGTGTCTTAAAAATGGGACCCAAATATGAAAAATGAGTTCTACAGTGCAATAGAAGCCATAATTCCTAGTAAATCTGATTCAGTGCCTTTTTGCAACAATCAACTAATAAATAAAATTAAATCTGCAGCTGTGGTCTCAAACATGTGCTCTATTGTCAAAGTTTCTCCTTTTCGTATTAATAAGCCTTGGTTTGACAAAGAGTGCTTAGTTAGTAAAAGACGCTTATCAGTGTTACTTAAATCTGTCAGAGTCAATTATAATCCTGAAGCTATTTCGACCTACCTACAATTTAAAGTTACTCATAAATCTCTACTTAACCTAAAAAAGAAATCTCATTGGAACCAAATAAAGCAAAATTAACAGAACGTTAATTCTGTTTCAGACTTTTGGAAAACTGTAAGCTCGTTTCGACCCCGAGCACAACATACGAATTCTATTTCAGCTGAAACATGGGAATCATTTTACTTTGAAAATATGCCATTTTTGGATCCCTCATGTGACGAAGTATTTTACAACAAAGATATTGATCTTGATGGCGAAATAAAGATCTCTAAATTACATCATGCAATGTCAAACCTTAAAAACAACAAATCACCTGGCATAGATAGTATCCCTAACGATTTTTGGAAGTACGCTAACCCGTCGACTCAGACTGAAATTCTTTTTTTATTTAATAGGATAATGGAGTCTGAAACCACACCAAACTCTTGGTCGGAAATAGAACTTGCAATGATACACAAAAAAGGGGACGTAAAGGACCCAGCTAACTATAGAGGCATTGCACTTATCAATACGATTGCTAAACTTTTTACACAAATTCTGTATAACCGATTATACGATTGGTGCGATCAAAAAAAGATACTTCCAGGATCCCAAGCAGGCTTTCGTAAAGGTAGAGGCTGCCTAGACCAAATTTTTTCTCTGTCTTCAATTATTCAGTCAAAAGTGGGGAGAAGAGGGAAGTTATTTGCGTTATTTGTGGATTTCAAGCGGGCGTTTGATTCCGTGAATCATAACCTTCTATGGTCAAAAATGCACAAAGTTGGAATTAGTGCCAAAATTATCAATATAATACGAAGTCTCTATAATACTGCAAACTTTAAAGTTTGAGTAGTCAATGGTCACACAAGCTCAATTGATGTATCTACAGGAGTCCTACAAGGAGAAATCCTTAGTCCACTCCTGTTTTCAATATTTTTGGCTGATTTAGATAACTATATGAATGCAAGAGGTGCTCAACCAGTGTCTATTGGAGGAACATCTTCCGTTAATCATCTTCTACTCGCGGACGACACAACATTACTTGCAGAAACAAAACTTTCCTTACAGCATAAAATAAATATTTTACATGATTATTGCTGTGATAATTATCTAGCTGTTAATATCTTAAAAACAAATGTTGTTGTCTTTAGAGTACGAGGTCCTCTTTGTAAATCTCATTGGTGGTACCTTAACGGTAGTGAAATATCAGTGAAGAATCATTATACTTATCTCGGCATCAAATTTTCATCTTCAGGTGTATTCTATCTTGCAGCCAACGAAATAAAAAAAAAAGCCATACAAGCTACCGGAGCAGTTTTGCACACCCTCTCCGCATCTCGGACGGATTCATGGTTTTGCCGGATGAAGCTTTTAAGGTCTATCGTTATGGGGACCCTTTTGCAATCTGGGCAATTGACTACTGTGACGAAATTGAAGTTGTTCAAATGCAGTTTATTAAGCGGATGTTGTGGTTACCTAGAAACACTCCATCATACATGCTTAGAACAGAAACCGGGCTGAAGCATATTAAATGTCAGGTTGCGAGACTTGCTCTTTTATTCTGGGCGAGTATACTCACGTTAGAAGATGACAGAGTCACTCGCCAATGCTACAATCGGCTCTATTCTCTTGACACTATTCAGTCTCATAATCCAAAGTTTAATTGGGCAACCAAAATTAAAGTAATCCTTACTGAAGCTGGGTTTAATTATGTCTGGTTGGCTCAAGACTCTAATGTGGTTCTTCAGAATATCGACGCCATAGTGGACCGAATAAACGATCAGTGCATCCAAAGTGACTTACAGCGTTTAAATAATTCTTCATTCAACGAGCTATATAAATATACTAAAAGTGACCCTAACATTTCTAGCTATCTAATGTTCAACCTACCAATTTCATACTTGCGTGTATTTGCTCAATTAAGATTAAAGGCAAACGTATTATCTGTAAAGGGCTCATCGTATAAATTCAGTGACTTAGATCTTTTTAAGTTGTGTAACTCAGACATTGATGATATGTATCATTCGTTTGTAAAGTGTCGAAGTGTAGATAGAGATAGAAACACTATCTTAGGTGTTTATAAATTGCACTTACTCGATAGACTTAATTTTGCAGCCTGTCTCAATACCCAATCTATTGATTTTGTAATAGCTATCTTTAAATTTTCCTTAAAATTACTACATCTTAAATGTTCAACATAATTGTTTGTAAACTCTGTGTATGATGGGCAATGCCCGATTTTATTGCACAATAAATAATAATAATAATAAAAATAATAATATCACTAAAGCTCACTAATTTGACGAGAGTCTGTCGTTAATTTTGATGTTTTGGAATTTCGCTTTGAGTTGAAGTGCACTCTGACGTAGTGTTGAAACAAAAGGACACGACAATATGTGGCGTTAGTATGGATTTTAAGTGGACATATTGTAGAGTTGAAATGATGCAGTGGAATGACTTCGTGTGTTTACAATCCAAAAAGACAGAGAAGTGAATGACTAATCGTAAGATTAGAAACAACGAAAGCGTATGAATCATCATATGCGTCTAGGGAACGGTGACGTCAAAATGATGCACGAAAGGCTTTTGGGCTTACTAATGATAACTGTCAAATGTAGAGGCTTGGCGGTTTGACGTGGCTTCTTACCCGTACTTCGCCTATTCACTACAACACTGATACATTATAATAATAGACATCCCAGCCTACCAAGAATGACATTGATGATATTGCACGATATGAGAGAGCATCTGGAATCGGAAGCTTCGTAGGAATTTCCAGTCTTTGCATAGCTTCTACGACTTCCATTTAAAATCCAGCACACAAATCTCGTTTTATTTTACAGAACCAACCACACTGAACCACAGAGCTGAATTGTCTCTCTTTGTCTACTTCGTGTACAATCTACAACATATCTCACTCTGCTTCTGACTCTTTCATGTGACAGTAGTGGCTCCGTTCGAGTCACGGGAGAACACTCATAAAATATTTTACGGACGTGTATTATGTCCTACGTCCTCCAATATAAATTTTGTCTGTCGTTGTGCTACGACGTTGCAGAACCCCCCTTTCGCCCCCTCGGCATCATACACAATGCAAACAGTAAACATACAAAGCTGATGGTTTACCTTTTCTGTTTAAGCAGGGAAATTTCATTCATGCGTCCTGAAGCCTCAACTCAGGTGGGATTTGAGATCAACAGTGATTGTGAAGTACATTTAGTTTTTCACCTCACTTCCTCTGGATCTACAGGTTTGTCCATTTGTACCTCCACTACCCAGCGAAGCAACAAACTGTGTGAAACGGCATTCTGCCTGCTTTCACCTTTCCATTTTGTAAAAGCTTTTTTCCTATCGGCCTACAAAACCAATTACTTTAACCCACTGAGGCATAAGCCGTGCGAACCACTTTTTTTCTTGTACTATTCATACTTTTTTCTTCAAAACTGATTACGCATGACTACCCCACGACTGCATCCCACCGTCATGTATTTACAACCTATCTTTTCCTTTAAATTAATTCACTCCAGCGGCGGATCCAGGATTTTTTCTGGGGGGGGGGCTAATGACCGCCTAGGGGGGGCTAACAATGTTAAGCTGCCATGGTAAAAATGGCCGCTTGTATCCCTGCAATGTTAAAGAATCACCTTCTGGGGGGGCCAAAAGCCCCCTAGCCCCCCACCCTATGAATATGCCGCTGAATCACTCTATCATCATGACTTGCCATCACCATTCATTACCTTTATAGATCTCGTCTTCGCAATATTCTTTTTTTATCGTTTTCCTATCCGCATATTCTGTGCACAAGTGGTATACAGATGACAGATCTGCGTATGGGAGAAAAGGAAATACTCTGTTTAGATTCAGGATGACGGTAAAAGTGCCTTTTTTGTGACTTGAACTGCAGAAGAAAGCATTTCACTCTCCACCAACTTTTCTCGAGACAGACGATGAGAGATATGGAGTCATTAGAAAGGCGCACAAAGAACTTCCCACACTCCAATAAGCACTTGAGGGATATCTAAACAATGATTCACCATGCATACTAATCACGTAGCTCTAATGCACTCGTCTGAGACCGCATTATTCTACTCATTCATCTTGTGTAGCATTCTTCATCACCCCATTCGAGTAATGCGATGCTACAGCTTTTCTCTTCCACAATCCAAGCCACGTGTCGACTTAAGTATAAGAGACAGTGAATATATTACGCTAATCCACTCTAATTTATCTCACTAGGCTCCTTTCCCACTGTCCTTTTTTTCTGTTTATTTATACGATGCCATTTAAACATTTTCAAAGATGGGCAATGCTTTAAGGCTATGTTACCTGCCATAGCGCACCATGTATTTCAGGCCTACGGTAGGCCAAATCTGATATGATGTAACTATGATGAAAGAAAGTCGAGCTCTCACCCTTTTCCCAATTTAATCTAACGAGCATCGGATCTTACGCCTACAGATAATTTGTCTGTGAAGAACCGAAATGACCCATTTTTTGTTTTATTTACAAACAAAATGCACTATCTACAGAAAAACTTAAAATAACATGTTCATAAACGCATGTAAATAGAACCTTGCACACTTTTAAATACACTCATAAATAGAATATTGTATACTTTTCAAACCGCATTTAAATATAATATTTTGCATTTTAAAAAAAACATGTAAATAGAATATTTTGATTTTTTCATTAAACTTGTAAACAGAAACATTTAGACTTTAAAAATGTTAATCGAATGATTTGAAATTTAAAAACAAATACTTACAAAGAACATTTTGACCTTTTCAAAAATATTTAAATTGGAAATTGTTACAACTTTCATAAATGTAAGTACCTACCTACATAAAAACATTTGCTCATTCTAAAAACTCGTGGTTAGCAATGTAAGCAAGTATCTTATTTACTGTATTTCTTTTAATATAACACATTTCAATAGTACACAAATTGAAAATGGGTCATTTGGTTATTCACAGACAAGTGTGAGATCCCAACCATATTTAACTCTGCTTAGGGATAATAGATAATAAGGAACTCGAACTCGAGACGCTTTATTTGTCAGGCTGGGCTGTAATAGGTGGCGGGAGGGGCAACAACAACAACAACCTCAAAGGAGGAAAAGAGAATACTACAGAACTCTCCTATTTTTGCAAAACTACAAATTCATTCAACTCCTCAGTACTCCGGATTTTACTCAAAATCTGCGTATTCTTCTTGATGGGATTTAATTTTCATAGAACGAAGTTGTCAGTGCCCATTAAATGGGACGTTTGTCAACTTCACTCCACTTATTTACGTCTACTGGTAATTTCTGTTGTACGAAGGTGTTCAATTGCACTACTGGATCAGATGCCAAAGTAAAATTTATTGAAGGACCATTACTTTGTACGCAGTGTATCGAGGAACTTTCTTTGTGGATTCAAGCCGAAACGAGTACAAGCGTCAGCTTCCTCTCCACCCAGAGACTAACGTTAGGAGAAAGCAGTAAAATTTCATCGTCTAAGATGGAAGGATAACGAAGTGATCATTGATGCTCACTCGTACTTTCCACAAGGGAATTTGCCAAGAGAGAAAAATATTTCCTGAGGCGAAGTGTAAAAACTTTTATAGCAAAGAAAATGCGATAGTAAAGCGTGAGATACAAATGCCGTGTAGCAATTTTTTAAAAATGAGTTAGTTTATTTATGATACAATAAAACGACGTAGAGTGAGTTTTTGGGTCGTCAAAGATATAATTAACTAGTGCGGAGTTGGCGAAGAAATTCTCTAGTTGACGCGGAACTTACAAGGTAATACCGCCAGATGTACTCTCTCAATTTTTAAAACAATGCTCACAAGGAATTAGGCCATATATGTTTACTACAGATCCAAAGTAACTCGACTACATGTTGCACCGTACGCTCACAATTACGCGCCAAAGTTAGAAATATCGTCTTTTCCCTACTTTGCAACGCTGTAGCTCGTACAATTTAAGCCTGATTTTCAAAAAATTTGAAGTTTTGTCATCTCTTGGACATTGGAAAACAACATGAATAAAAACCTTTATAATTTCGGATTTTTTTATTTTTTTTTCTGAAATTTTAGTAGAAACAAATTTTTTGAAGATACTCAACTTACCCCAATTTTATACAAAAAAAATTATACATTTTTGAAAATTTATTTAACTTTTTAGATAATGTTTCAGAGATCACAAAACAAAAATTTTTTGTTGAAAACTTGGCCAGAAATGTGGGTTAGTGTAGTATTATGCAGTTACTAGATGTGGCGTAATTCTTTGTACGCATTGTTTTCAAAATCAAGAGAGTACATGCGGCAGCATTCCCTTGTTAGTTCAGTTTAATTGAGAGGGCGGGTCTTTTCACCGAAGAAAACTTGTCGTCGTTCTCACAGTCAAAGTCTTATCGTTAGTGATGGTTGTCAGGGGAACGAGAGAAACTTGAGATCTAAACATCTCATCATTTTATTTCATCCCAACTACATACGTGTCTTGCCCTTCTTTTCCTCCTCGTTTAAATATTTGCCAGCATCTTAGGCCAATTAATTCCATTCAGTTATTGAATTAACTCCAATAAAATCCTTTCTACTAGAACTACTACTCCCACTACTACAGCAAGACTGTCCTAGATTTACATTCGCATTGTAAAGAAAATCCTCAGTATGTCTCAATGTTTGACTAAATCCTTGTTGGACGACTGACAAAGACATCACTGGACAAGTTAGAGAGGATTCTGAGAGTAATGTTAAGGGGAGACGTCTGATTTTATTTAAAAAATAAACCACGCGAAAAAATCAATGAGTTTTCAAACGGAATACAAGAACTACATTGGGTTTTTTTTTTGAATTTGCTCCCAACATCACTTTTTAGGGGAGTGTAATAAATAACCTAAATTCAATTGCATTAAATTTTATTTTATTTTCCAACAGATTTTATTTGTCATGTTAGTATTGTTAAAAGAACGGTGAACACATAATTTTTAGAGTGACAGAGACTCTTAGAGCAGGAACCGAGGATGCTTGAGTTAGATTTTCATCCTTGTGAAGTCATCCTTCTGTTGTGCTGGTTTTGAATTTGTTCCTCCTCGGCTATCCGCACAGGCACAGACTCAGCTACGACTGGTCTAAGGAGTCCATACCACGAGTCGAGACCGTCTTCGACACATGCAACGTCAACACAGTGATTTTCTATTTTTTTCTCGTGCTACGAATTATCTCAAGTTTTTGGAAAGTGAGCAAATCAGCGGAGTCTGGTAGAAGTGAAGTTCGAATCAATCAGAGTCCACTCAAAAAAAGTGTGTGCAGTGTTTGCTGGTTCAGTGTAACGCATCACAAATGCAGCACCAAGAACAACAATTCCACCACGTGTCATTCTCAGCAGCCCCTCACGTTCCATGAGAGCAATGGAAGAAAAAAATGTATCAGTGAAATTCATCATCAATCTCAATTCCCCTCTCAAAAACATTTTCAAGTCGGGACAGCAAAATGCAGTGCTTCGAGCAACAAATTGCTAAGATCATTAGGAAGAACATTAGGAAGACGGGAAATCACTCTTGGAAGGAGATCACTGTCCGATCTCCAAATTTTGCTTTCATGCCTCTTACCTTTTCAGCAAGAACAGATCTCTGCTCATGGAACTGGCCTTTCTTATCTTTCAGTTTCTACCTGCGACCAATTTGTTTGTCTACGTGGGCTTCGTGATTGCGGAGCGAGTGCTGTACTTTCCATCCGTCGGCTTGTTGCCCCTCGTCGGTCATGGCTTCCTTTAACTCCGACACTTTCTAGTGACTAGTCTGTGCGTGACGCTTTTGTTTCTTAGGGGGAGGAGTGTGCGAAAGAACGAGGACTGGCGGGACGAGAAGGAACTCTACAGCTCAGGCATTAGCATCAATCAACTGAAATCTTAGGGCAACCTCGACAATGGTCTCAGTAGGCAGGGACGAACGTCGAAAGTGAAAGTAGCGTACCGCCAAGCTCTTCGCTTTCTTTTTAACATAACCGACGTACAGTACAATCTCTAAAAATTGATTTAAATCGCTCTATTTGTGTAGATATTACCCCTTTATTTCTGTCTTCAATAGAAATCCCAAAGCCAGCATTCTTATCTTTTCCTTAGCTATCTGTGTAACACAAACCTCCTTCGCCTAAAAAATATAATCTCTCACACATTCAGCCCGTGACCGAATTGCCACAGTGAATCTACGATACTGCAAATTTTTATATGTCCAGTTAACAGGCATTCTAAGCATTAAATTGCAAGATTGTCTTACACGTATCACGTTAAGTTAAAGCTACTCAGACCCCTATATAAAGAATTGACAGTCCGCAACATCCAACTTTTCAGCAAATGCATAGATCTTACGACCACAGGTCTAAAAAAACTATCCAGAGAATTAAGGCCTATTACACATTACATGGCGGCTCTCGGCGTTGACAAAGGACCATTATTGATCATACGACACGTTCTGTGTTGGGTCTTGTTCACTTAGCTCACACACGACCTTTTTTTAAGTACAGGGGTCTGCACTAAGATCTCATATTCATAACATGTATGTTAAAATAGGCTGGAGAAGATTTTGATGTTAGAAATGGGGGTGTTTAAAACTATGATATTTGAAGGACTTCATTATGGACGACCCCTGAATATCAATAAACAATATAGGTAGGCTCATTACATGTATGTTAAAATAGGCTGGAAAAGATTTTGATGTTAGAAATGGGGATGTTTAAAACTATGATATTTGAAGGGACGTCATTATGGACGATCCCTGAATATCTATCATTTGTATAGTATATGACGTTGCAGACAACAAACTACAGACCATGACCATTTAAAACTGTAGCTGAGACTGGTTTGTTGGTCTGTACTATAAGATGTACTTGTATTTGCCCCGCAGAACTTTAAAATTATTTATGTACATGTACGCTCTCAATTCTTTACACGTACCCATTAGTTTTGGAAAAGCTCACTTTTCTGAGTTTTGACAGGGGTATAGTTAACTGTCAATTGTGAAGGAATGGCCAGTCCGATCAAATTGAAAAAACAATACAGACCTGCCCGCGCGCATTTGTGATTATTTAAAAGTAGTATCAAGTTAATCGAGTAGACGGTTTGACCTGTAGCGACGGACCAACCGACACATGGACGGACATGACCATTTCATTAGATGCAGCTAAAGCTCAGCATCTAAAAAGCTATTTCAATTAGACATTTTGTTTCAAAAATAGCGTATTAACAAATCGATTTTGATAACAACGAGGTCAGCGTAATGAGTATGCGTATTTAAAATTTTTTTTTAAATCATAAAAAAATAAAGAATGTGTTTAATTATTGCTGACCATATTTTTTTCAAACTTTTGAGTCAAAACATCTACAAAATGCGTATAAAAACCATTTACATTGAAACAAAAATAATAGAAGTTACAAATTTAAAAAAAAAAACAAATTGTTTTCAAAAATTTTAAAGTCACGTATCTCTATATAATGCAAACATTATTTCACTGAAATGTATTGCAGTTTTCCTAAAACAAATGATAAATTAGCATGCTGTCAAAAAAAACCTAAATTTTTTAAGCTTATTTTGAAAGGAAATAACTCATGGCAAAACTCATTAATGAGATTGCGGGAAATGCTCGTTAGTTTATCATATGGGAGCGTTGGAAGTATTAGAAGGAACATGAGTGCGTACTGTGTTACACTCTCTCATTTGCCTTGAAGACTTTGAGAAGATCTTTAGATTCTACATTTCCAGAGTGGAAGTCTATGCATTGCTATGGACACAGACTAGTTTCGTTCTGAAAGGGATGTGGGGAAATGTGGAAAGCAGATTGCTTTGTGATGTGACACAGAGTAATGGAGACCAGAGCTGAGCTTCGCAGTTGGAGGAAAGGTGTGCATGAATAATTGAGCTGATTTAATTTGAATATTGATGTTCTTATTTGCAGAGGCCTGGTTCTGGAGCGACAAGAAAAGCTGGACGAAGCGTTGACTTCCTATCGATCCGCCATTCATTTTCGACTTCTACTAGCTCGTGAGTCTTAACAGCCTTTCCTCTGTTTTAGAATTTTATTTTATTTTATTTGGACTTGGTCGTCGCTCCTCTCTTAAAAATAAAAAGATGTGGAGAACAAATTGATTGTAAAGCAGGTAATTTTAAGTTAAATTGTTTCTTACAGTTATTTCTATGTGTGTCTACAACGCAATGGGGGAAGCATTTTCGCGCCTTGGTGAAGCCTCTGAAGCTGAAAAGTAGTTCAAAGAAGCACTACACACGAAACTTGATCACTTCCCAGTGCATCTCACCTATACAAAAAGATGCACGCCCACAATGTGAGTCTCTTCTTCTCAGTTTAATGTTTTTTTACGATTATTTACAATAAAAGACGGTTCACAAAAATGACGTCACAATTTAGAAGTGGGCTAAATTTAGTCACAGGACTGTTCTCATACTTCTCATTAAACATTTTAAAGGCAGTTCCCTAGTTTTTTTTTAAATTTCAATAAAATGATTTAATTTTTTAAACATTTTCAACGTTTAGTATTTTTGCGTATTGTTTTTCATTTAAAATGTTTTTTAATACATGTATTTCAAAAATCATGCTTGAAAAATTTGTATATAATAAAATAGGACTAAAGAATCATTAGGTTAACATTTTCAGGCCTCTTTAATTTGTTTAAAAAACTATTTCATTGATCAAAGTGCAATAGGTAAGTTATTTTCTTAAGCAATTCTAAATTGTTTTGGACGCTCTTTTTGAAATGAAATAACTCATAGAAAAGCATTATTTAATGGATTGGCGGCGTGTGCCCGTAAATCTTAAGAAGGTTTGGTAAAACGTGAAAGAGGGGTATACAGAGAAAAACAAACTTAAAATTACATGGGGAAATAGCAGATATCAGAAATAGTCAAAGACTGAGAAGAAGCAAGCCGACATTGAAAAACAAAAACGACAACCAAGACGGAGAAAGCGACACGAGAATAAAAATGTTTCCGGGATATTACAACTGAAAACTGAAAAAGACGGAGACGGAACCCGCGCAAAAATACGGCGTAGGATCCGATCGGAAACCTAACAGTGAGATAATGGACTGGGTCAACTATCGGATGAGTTGGTGCACTATAGGATGCCATAGGACTGACTATAGGAGAGATGACGATAGGATCGATAATGATATTTTCAGTATACTGTTAATTCAGATATAATAGCAAAAGCTTCGAAATTTGACCTTTGACCTATTTTAAAAGTCTACAGTTAGTTTCTGAGTACTTTATATAAATTAAGTAATTTTAAGGTTGTTTCAGTGCATGCTAAATGCTGCCATCCAAAAAACGTTTTTAATTATTAATGTGTTGTAATTTTTGTCACTAACACACATTTAAATACTTGTATATTTAACAAATATTAATCTTTAACTGTTAAATGACTTAAAATATGCTCAATTGATTAGATATTATTTTAAACCACACGACTTTTGATTAATTTGTGTTTCTGTTATATATAAATTTTGTTTTATTAATATGACCGAATCTTCTAATTTAATATTAAATGAGGTCCAGGGAACACCAATTGCGTTAGTTTTGATATTTATTATCGTTTAAATTTTATTTGTAACTATGTAAGCAGAATTATCAAAGAAGCAATACGAAATAGTATGAGATCGCTATAAGTAAGAATTAAATCACCACATAGTCAAATAAGGATAGGTGGCGGAGTGGCTAAGGAATCATGGTCTGGGTGTCGAGGTCGGAGGTTCGAATCCCAGAAAGATTGGAAATTTATTGATTTTTTTCCGACGGTTATCAAACTGTAGGATCGTATAGTTTCAACTATAGGACGAATGTGTCGGAAAACGTTCGAAAATCCTACACATTGGTGCTATCGGTAAGAACCATAGGAATCTGTCGGACGGTTCTGCGTGGGAATGCAAGCTGGTTTAGTGTAACAGAGGTACTTGACAATGAACACGAACTGATATTAAAGTTGTCGTCCTGTTGCACGCATCATATTTGTTCTATTGGTCTTACGGATACAGATGAAGGCGCATAGTAAAGAAGCACATTTCACTACATTTTTTTGATATTCGTGCTTTTACCACTCTCAGTTATGTCATTGGATACAAAGCAACCAATTTTATACTGACAAATAAACCGTCTCGAATTTTGGATTTTTCCTAAGAAAAGTCGAACTTGCTTAGTTCATTGAATTTATTTACAGGCGTAAGACTGAATGCTTATTAGATTTAATTGGAAAGAGGGGAAGAGCTCAACTTCCTTTCATCGTAGTTACGTCATATAAAAAATCTGCGTAACACGCCTCGTTTGTCTAGGTTAGTAATTTCATCCTAAGCTAAAATATTGACAGCAATGTTTCCAGCAATTAAGCCACTGCCAGCAAAGATAATGAAAAGTACATATTAAATATATAATAGTGACGCCACAAACATAACTGATTACACTTTTTAAATAAATATCTCTCAATTAAACATTTAATTGCTAATCATTTATTAAATGTATTGTTATCTTATCACATTGAATAAATTCAACATCATTGACCAACTTTAAATTCGCGTGTTTTTTTTCTATTTTATACAATATTATACTAAAAATATTACTGAATATTAATTTGAGTACAACGATATTTCTGTTAGTTGCCATAGTTGACTATTGAGTGGGCAAGAATTGGGCCAAGTATTCAATTGTAGAATTGTAAGCGACGTCCATAACTTCCTCAGCAAAGGAGTAGATCGACTCAGCGCGTAGCAACGCATCCGGATCTTCCTTCCCTATAAGACGGAAGATGCTTCGTTTGAAACCATCAATTGTTCCCGCTCCTTGAGTGATGACCTTGTTAATTATAATTGCAACTTGGGGCATGGGCGTATCTCCATTGATATCACTGTACAAAATTATATATATTTCTAAGCTCCATCTCATTCCGCTTGCTGTTGCTAGTTTCCCAATCTCTTTGGCGTAAGTAGCGTTAAATCCCTGAGTAGCATCACACATCCCGTGAATATCGTTAAAAGCTCCAGAAAAAGCTTCATAATATTTCACGAAATCAGCTTCAAAGATTTCATAAAACCTGTCGAATTCTTCACCATTGGGCCCTGCTCTTAGCTCGGAAATCTTGGCCTGGATCTCGTCTGACGTTAACAAAGTGGCTGATGCAGGAGCTGAAAACAAATACACAAATAAATATTACTTATATTTTTTTGTATCATTAGTGTTGCTTCTCTAGGAGCTATCAAATTCTATAGTTTTTTCATGACGTCATTTATAGGTAATCTTTAGTGAACTAAATCTCACCTAAAAGGCGTCCAGCCTTCAGTTCCTTTTGGGCCTCGGGGAGATGTGGCAGCGCAACAGCTGTTGATACGGACAACATAGTTACTGCTGTTGCAATGGCACAAATTAATAATTTCATTTTAAAATTTAAACTCAAACTGTAAAAATGAACTTTTGTAATTTTTTACTAGTTGAACGCTGTGAACTTTTTAATCACTTTGATTGCCTAATTATTACTGATTATCATTTGATCCCTCATAATATTATTTACCTATGGTGTTGAAGTCAGTACAAAACAAAAATGTTTTACATTATCTATAGATTAAATACTATTTACAATTTGATTGATTAGAATTGCCCGTCGACATTTATCATCATGTTTGACAGTTGATTGACGTAAACAAGAGATAATTACGTAATTGACTTTGCATTGAATCTGGGTGTTCTACTGGCAAATTCATTATGTTAGCAAGTGGATACTTTAAAAGTATAACCCGGCTTGGTGGTTTGACGATGCTACGGCATGGTCATACCACTGAGTCGGTCCAGCCGGTCACGCTCAGGATTGGAGTTGGCGTTGGTGATTTTCCTGGCTGAGGGGTGGGGGGAGCAAAGGGGTGTTGTGGAGAACTAAAGTGAGTGTGTGCTTTCCATACATTCATCTGTGAGTCTGTGACAGTTCTACTGTCTGAGACAGAGATGTTAGATGGCTTAATGTAGGTACCTACAGCCTCTCACTGTATGTTTCATATAGTTCAATACATGCATTCCCACTCTCTCTGCTCTGTAGCTACAGGGTTACTACCCAATAACTTTCGCATTTGAGTTGTGGCTGGTGGGTGTTGAGTACTGGCGGATCCCTTTCTCTTCTTGACTTGGCGGCTCAAGATGATTTAGGGGAGTTACCAGTGCTCGATCCCTCCGCTTGCAGGAATTCTTGAAATGTATATCTCCTGTCAAAGAGTATACTCTACTCGCTGACATTCGGTCGTAAGTAAGTATACACTTCCCATGTTTAAGATAAAATAAAAAGTATATGCGATACGGAACTTGAGTAACATGTTCATACATGCCCACCAAGGACCACATCGTAGAGCAACTTATTAATAGGAGACATAACCGCGATGGTTCAAATTCTCAATAATCATACATACATACATACAAACATACTGTAAAAGTATCTACTTTGCATTATAATGAATGAAATATAATATTGCTACATTAGAAATGTGGTCATTATGCCGGTGGATGATGCATGGATTATGTAATTATTTCAAGGGATTGTTCATAAATGATGTCATTGGTAATGTCTCTGGGTTTAGCCAGATGTCGTGTCAAGAACAAAAATGCCTCATATCCAAATTAAGCTAGAATCAAAATGAGCTTTGTCGTAAACACAAAATGAGAAATGCCGTAAATGTTAATTAAGAGTTTTTAATAAACGTAAAATGCCCTATTTACATGTTTTGAAAAGGTTCCAAAAGTTTTACTACTATGTTCATTAAAACGTGCAAAATTTTCTACTTCCATGTTTTTTCAAGGGTGCAAAATTTTCTACTTTCATGTTTTTAAAAAGGTGCACAATGTTCTAATTCCATGTTTTTTAAAAGGTGCAAAATTTTCTACTTCTATGTTTTTTTAAAAGTGCGAAATGTTCTAATTTCATGTTTTTTAAAACGTGCAAAATGTTCTAATTCCATATGTCTTAAAAAGTGCAAAATTTTCTTATTCCATGTTTTCCAAAAGGTGCAAAATGTTGTATTTACATATTTTTTAAAAGTGCAAAATAGTCTGCTTAAATGCTTTCAAGACATGGTACAATGTTTTTGTAGATAGTCGATATTTGTTTTAGCTACATATGGATATGGGTTATTTTGGTTCTTCACCGACGATATTTTTAAATGTATGTATGATAAAGCAAAATTTATGTGCTGGAATTTGAATAAAACTCGTGGGAGACGTGAGAAATTTTTAAAATTTTATCACAGCTTTCGATTCCAGATGGTCTCTAATACCGTAACCGTACCGTCATCAATGTCATCGTTGATTCGGTGGGGATGTCTATCTTGGTCATACGTATCAGCCATAGCGAATAGAAAAAGCATAGATATAATTACAGATACGCACAAGAGCCAAGCCACTAATTAATTACATTTGACAGTTAGCGTTAGTAAGCTCAAAAGCCTCTCTCGTGCATCCTTTTGACTTTACCTTTTGCATGACGCCGCACATTCTGATAAATACGCTTTCATCTTCTCTAATCTCAGCCATTTACATTTTACATCTCTGTCTTTTGGTTCCATGTGCACACTAAGTCACTCATCATTTTCCTATTCCCTATTTCCCCAACGCCATTCTTCAACTACTCCCCACTTGATTACTTTTCATCTCTTTCCAATCCTTCCTTTCAATCTGATAATATGTCCATTTAGAATCCATACGAACACCACATAATGTCCTGTCCTTTCATTTCAACGCTATACGGAAGAGTGCACTTGAGCCCAATTCCTGAACATTAAAAACTACGAAAGACTCTCGTCGAAATAGTGAGCTTTATTCTGCTTATGGTTTAACAATTTAATTACATTTCACATAAGAGACTACTTTCGTGCTTCTACATAAAATTGGTATAATGTTATCACTTACGGTTAGTGAGGTGTAGAGTGACGTGGAGATTGTAACGTTCCGCTTCTGGCAAAGGATAAAAGGTGGGAAAGCATTGAGCATAGTAAATAAATAAACACGGGAACCTACCTTACCAGAAACTACAGAATAAAATGAAACTTCTTAGAACGTATGAATTTTAACTTTTTCAAAAATCCAAAAAAAAAATATTTATTTCTGAGGCCTAGAGTATTAACTAACTTTTTCAAAAAAATTAAATTTTTCAAATTTCTGAAAACCAAGAAATAGGGTTTTAAATGAACACATTATGAAATTGATGTATTTCGAATATGATGAAAACCAGACAAAAAAAGTGGAAGCTAGAGCGCGGTTTAATTCAAAAAAGTCGTTATTTTCAGTTTGCGCGCGCGATTGTGACCTAAAAACAAAGTTTGCTCCCAAACATATACACGAGCAAAGGTCACTTAAAAAGGTAGTGTACATTCCATGTAGTTTTGTCTTATTTTGTTTTATACTGGCAAAGTACAGATAATTGACGCCCTACAGTAGCTGAAGAATTCAGGTTTTTTGTTTTTTTTTTAATTTTCTTGAATCATAAAGCTTTCTAAAAAAAGTCTTTGACGGTATTAAATTAACCACGCGACTCAGCAGCTTTAAGAAGTTATATAACAAGCATTTTTTTCACAACAAAATGAAGATTAAAGAAAACAAAAACTTGAAAAAACCTAAATTTTTCTAATAATAATTTTCCTCGTCCTCTCTCAAGTTTCCCAATTTCTTCCTCAAACAAATTGTCTATAAGCTATTTCTTGATTTTAATTTAGGATTATAATGTAGAGAAAACGTTTTACAAGTAAGTAATTTAAGATTGTTAGTACCTGAGGCTATGCATCTTTTTTAACAATGATGAGTGCATACAAAATAGAAACTAGACTGGAGGCAAGTTTGTTAATTTTAGATATAAAACGAATTTACGAGTAAAACTTAAGGAACTTACGTTCGCCTGTCTTCCCATTATCACAACAAGTCTACGTGAAAGTGTGTAGAATCATAACTAGTTCATGTAAATTAGCAAAGAATGAATTTGTTTTAACAAATTTTACTTATTAGAATCGTGATTGTAATTTCAGGTCGCTCATCCATTCGTCTCTGTTTCGTTCTTTTAGCAAACGTTACAACAAGCTAGACAGAAGTTGTACCTAACATCTTCTCGTATCATTTAGGTTACCCTGTCTCTCCCATAGCTTGTTTCTTTCTCTTAATACAAAGTGTGCAAGTTAGTTTTCGTAGAGATGGTGGTGAGAATGCCGGATGTGGAGATGCTCATCTTGCGTCATGTATTTACTCATACAGAGTAAATGTGAAATATGGAAAAGAAAGCAATCGCATCTTTTTGTGAATTTAAATGTGCCTAATTTCTGGTTATGTTTGATCTCATTGCTTTTTATGTGACTCCAGTGAGCGTAAATAGCTTCATCTTGTCCGTGACAGACTTTCTGGAAAATATCTGTGACAGCCGTTGTTTTGAAAACGCAGCACGTATCTTCCTTCTACTTTGTCTGTGCAGTCTATTTAGCATTTTCCATTCCATTTTTAATTTACATTTTAGAACCACACGCTACCCAGTCTTCTTCCGGGTACACCTAAAATAGTGACTGAAAGGAACTGAAAGGAACTGAACTGAATTGCCGAAAAAGGGCATTTTTTGACAAGTTAGTTCATAAGTTCCATTTACCGCCTCTACCATAGATTTGTTGAGTGAAAAGGAACTGAAGTGTGTGCTACAGCATTGTTCTTAAATGAAACTGAACTGACTTGTATCATCATAC
Organism: Dicyrtomina minuta; assembly: GCA_949802685.1. NCBI lineage: Eukaryota > Metazoa > Arthropoda > Collembola > Symphypleona > Dicyrtomidae > Dicyrtomina > Dicyrtomina minuta. Next base: position 176,805,606 of record OX461808.1, on the reverse strand, counting down.
TTGTAAATGCATATCAGTTCAGTTCAGTTCCTTTTTCTTCAGGAATAGTTATATCTAAAAGGAACTGGGCGGAGCATCTTTGCGCATGCTTATACATACTTGCATTCGTATGTTTAAAATACAAACTTGGCAACGATAAGGAACTGGAATTGGACTAAGGGGCATTTCATAACTTACCTTCTAATTTTAGACTATGTAGTACTGACTATATAAAAAGCGCTGCGTCTTTGTTAAGCGCTAAAATCATAAATATGTACCTAGGTACCAGCACAATTATTATTAGCATTTAAAAAGGATATTTTGCACTTTTGACTTTTTAAAAACATGTAAATAAAACTGTTTACACTTGTCAAAAACGTGTAGATAGAAAATTTTACAATTTTGAAAAATATTGAAATAGAACAATTAACTCTGTTTTAAAACTTGTAACTAGCATTATACGCATGTTTCTTATTTCGTTTTCATGACATATAAAGCCCATTTTGATTCGAGTTTAAACTGCGGAAATGAGTCATTTTGGTTCTTAACAGGTGATATTATGTTTTGTAACAATCCGATTTTTCCTTGACAGTGTATTTAAGCTCGTCAAATTGAAGTTGCAGACCAGTTCCAGCGTGTCGAATTATTTGGCTGTAATGTGGATTCCGTGGGTTCATTTGAGGTTGATAATGTATTGCAATAAAAGAAATTATAATCAAAGACAGAACGCAAGTAATTTCACTGGTCAGGGGGATCAATTTCCGGTTGTAGAATTATTCCTACCCGGACTTTTCCTACCCGGACTTTTGGAATTTTCCTGCCCGGATTATTCCTACCTGGACTATTCCTACCCGGACTTTTTCTACCCACGACCAAACCTAGGACTTTTCCTACCCACGTACATACAAATAACCTACACATCGGGCAAATCTATACCCACAACTTTTGTATTGTGTTGTAACCTTGAGTTATTTTAAATAATATAGACTTGCTAGTAAAATAATTTGTTTTACTTTATTACCATGCAATTCCTAATAAGACTAAAAATGTGAACTGCTTTGAAGTTAACATTCCAGATCGTTTTAGTTTCGATGTACCAAATTGCATTTAGATTCTAGATATTTTGATGACAAAAAACTAACACTGACATCCTTTTTAAATGATAATGGAGTAATTAGGCATAAGGGGTTGTCCATTAATGATATCATCGAAATATCGCGATTTTTAGGACCCTATGACTACCCTGTCATCAGCTTAACCATTGCATAAATGGCTATCTTTAACATGGGATGTAATAAAAATCCAAGTAGACCCATCGACCCTACATATGATATCATTTATGGACAACCCCTAACAGCACTATCACTCACCTCTGATTGGAACTTAGTGCAAAATGAATGTGTCCTCATAGATCGGCTTGAAAATTTACTTTGAAATCGAACACAGAATCGGTTCCACCTGTAATAAAATCTAAGACCAATACAAGAATTAAAAAAATCAATGCGGCAGCCTCCTCAGAGTACTAAAAATAAGTCCCTAATGTTGCTGACTAGTGATTCTGAATACTTTAAACTACAGGAGCAGTTTGAAGTCCTCCAAAACTTCGATAATGGTGAATCCTGTTCACCAACGATCCCTTAATAAATTTTTAAAAGTCCTTAGCGTAGGACCACTGAACTACATTCATATATCTGCCAAAGTGCTAGAAGTTATTATTCGCTTCTCTTAAAAAAAAGAAGTCAATATTAAAATAAATAGGCTAATTAGCAAAATTAAAGGAAACATGTTTTTTCTTGAGCCTCGAAATCAACATCAAACCAATAATCTAGGTCTTCGAGAACTGTCGAGTAGTTTTGAATCGCAGTGTGCCAATAATCCGGATGTACTTTGCAGATCTTTTAGCGTGCTAAACGGAGTACAGTGCAGTTGTAATACACTGACGTCATTAAAATGGAATCCATTTAATTTTCCGTATGATCTATTTTTTCCTACAATACTAAATTTACAGTGTTTAAATTGAACCCCAACAGTTCTACAGAATCTTTATGAAAAATGGTTCCCTATAGGATTAGAATTTTCAATTTTGCTCTTTAAAATGTTTTGCTTGCTAAGCTATTCTCATGATTATAATTTAAAAACTGATTATTTTGTAAATAACCTAAGTTTTCCACCAGTATTACTAGGTAAAAGTATTTATTTTGGAGGCATATCAGAAAATAGAAAAAAGGTCAAAAAGGTATTACAAATTAATATTTTTCCACTACTTTATTTGTAGACGAACCCATTCTTTAACGTTTGTATTTACTAATGAAAATATGAAAAAAAATGATTTATTTATGTTCGATATAGTTGTCGTCACATTTTAACGGTTTTGATTTACATCTCCTCAGAACTCTTTGTTAAAGTTACAAAGTGCACTTACAAAATTAACATTTCGTGCAGTTACAGCCAAAGTAATTAAGAATTAAAACCATCGCGGAATAATGTTTGTAAATAAAAGATAAAACTTGCATAGAAAGCAATGCATTCTTACGGCGTTAAAACAATAATTTATATGTAAGCACCAACATCAACGTCTGTTTTATCCGCAAAAAAACGCATTTATTTATTTTTTAAATCCCAAAAAGAGCAACTTCTAAAACATGTTACAAAATGAAGTTGTTACAAATTAAACAGAAAGCCAACTGTTCAAGGTAATCGAATGAAAATCAAAAAAGCGTCATAAATCGGATGTATCTCCATAGTGTACAAAATGCATTGTAAATATACCTCATTTATTCTAAGTGCTTAATACTTTCTATTAATTGAAGTTGAAGCAGAAACTAAAACTCGAAAGATATACTGTCTTAGTGATACACTGTCTGTTTGGCTTGGGCGAATTGCAAAGTTTTGTATTAGCTTCAACGCATTATAGCACATGTATACCCCGCATGACGAAGGTGTATCTTGAGTAACAACCTGTGGAAACAATGTCTCCTTGAATACACGGATCGATTTCAAAGTCATGTAAAACTTTTTAATTGGGGCTATTCCAAGGTTTCCATATTCTGTTGGAACCTTTGCAGCTGCTAACGAGTCATATACTAAAACCAAAAACATATATTTCAATATTTTTATAGTTTATGCCGTACCTAATTTATTATGTGAATATAAATAGTAATTGCATTACCAGAGACTTGTGCAACACCGTTATCCCCAAAAACATGAAACAGTACCCAATGGTTAGAATTCATGTTAACTGGAAATATAATAGAAGAACAATCTGACAATCTAGCAGATTTTCGTAAGCTGCTGATAATAATTTCACGATTGACTCCAGAGTAAATGCTTGTAGCCTGCCCGAAGCAAATAAATTGAGTTTTTGAATACTGAGTTATTATCGCCAGAAAAGTGTCAATAACGACATCATTTACAAATTCTGGTATCAAATTAGAGAAATGTGATTTTAAAATTGCTATTTCATCCTGTAGTAAATTGGATTGTAAAGATTTAATATCTTTTAACAATATTGGTGTCGACTAAAATGACAGTATTTCACTGTTAAAATTCTGAGAATTCACACGTGGAATAGATGCAAATTGATCAATGTTGTCCCACAAAACACTAGGTTTTTGACCTGCATAAAAAACAAAATAAAATCAGTTAAATTGAGTAAACACTTTATACCATAATAAAACCGATACTTTATTACGGTTGTACAGAAGAAATTGCTACCTTTTGCGTTTAGGAGAGTGAGATCATTTGAAACACGCAGATCTGACTCTGAGTTCTCTTGGTCGTCGTTGGTGAAGCTCACTTTAAATGTGCTGCCCAATAATGCACCTTGTAGATTGTAAGCTACAGATTTGAAAACAAGCATTTACAGGTTTGATAATTTATGTAAACTTTGTTATTTCTTAATTAAAAATTCTACAATTTATAATAAAGGAAAATACTACCTTTATTGGGGCTGCATGGTAATCGGCAGTATGGGGGGGGGGGGCGAATGGGCAGTGAATTAACGCGTATCTTATCGGCAGTACAGTGTTTGCGGCAATGGGCAGTGGAAATTAAATGTACACAATAGGCAGTATGAAATTGGAAATTTAACTTTTATTTTGACTAAATATTTTGGTAATACTTAGGTGTCATTATTGAGAATTAAGACGAAAAAAATAGAACGTAAGATGAAGTAAGATGATACGAAATAAAAAATACTATTGTCGAATAAGTGGTTGGCGACTCGCATTTGTAGGTCTTCCCCTTTTCCTTCGTTGTAAATCAATCCTCGCGACTTTCGCTGCCGCCGAAAATTCAATTAGGTTCTTCTTAGCTGCTAGACCATAAATGTGCTTGCAAACATATTTCTTCAAAAATGACGGGCATGAGCATGTAGATTTCTTCCACTCAGAGTAGTCAAAGTGTACAATGTAGGCCGCAAAGTACTGAGTTTCAAAACTGGAAAATGATTTGTACCTACGTTGCATCTGCTTTATAATGGAGTTTCTAATCCTACCTCCAGTTGAAGGTTGCACGTACGATATTTGTATGTTGTTTTCTACAGGGAGGTCCACGATAGAGGGTTGTATCTGCTGCCACTGGTATGCTGATCTTTGAATTGCGAGCGAGTAAGTCTGAGACCCCCATTGAACAAACGAAACCTCGTTAACATATCCAGGAGTCCGCTCATGTGAATATTTATACGCCATGTCCATCATAGTAGGCAAAAACGAAGCTGAAATATTGAAAGTTGTAACAATTAGAATGTTTCATGTCGTTATTTAAATGTTATCTTGGCTTATACAAATGTAATAACTGTAAGTATAACCATGTACATACCTATCTTTTTCCTCTCCCTTTCGGTTTCTTCAAGTTTGACGATTCTGTGAAGAGACTCTTGTCCATTATTAGTTGATGGGTGCAGTAATGAATAACCTTCGTACCATCCGTAATTGTTATCCAACCATTGAACTACAAAGTACGCCAGAAACTCCTTAGCCTCTGGTACTGCTGCCCATTTTTTCTTAAACAGAACAGTGGCAAGCAAGAAGATTTCATCATTGGGGCATACCTACGTTAAAGGCAAACGCTCATTACGAAAAATGAAGGCAATGAATATTTTACATGTAATTACATACTATTAGTTAATGTAATTTATGTACATACCTGAATTATATGGATGTCATCTTTTATTTCTTTGGCGATATCCGACTGATGAATTTTATCTAGCCTACTTTTGATAGCTGTCATGACGTGCGCCCAGCAAACTACCCGCTTATAATTACTGGGACCGAAAGTATTTTCAAATCCGTTTGTAATCGTGTGAGCCCATGTCAGTCACACCTGCGATGATACATGGATACCCTTCAAAGGAAACCTTGTATGTAGCGTCTATATGTATAGCATCACTGAGTTTCAACATTCGGAGTAGGCGTTTCGTAGTCACTGCAATGTGAAAAACGCAATTATTTTCTTCCAAGACGTCTGCGTTAAAGGACACAACATAGGGCTGATCATCATCTTCGGGAATAGTGACTCGCGTTGAACACCACTCGGTTAGATCACTCAGATATATAACTGTATTGTTCACTTTGCTACGTTCACCTTTTAAATACTGGCACAGCTTCTTTTTTATTGGGACGACGCACAGTTCAAGTGATTCCATAGATCGTAACATTCCATTTGGTCTTGTTCGTCCTTGCTGTGCTAGATGCTTAACAGCTTCTTTCTGAGAATGCGACAGCCCTGACTTGGTCTTCAATGGTAAATTACTATGATTCATGTCTTCTAGCTCAAAATAAGATGTGCTTCCTTTTTCTTGGTTATACACAAGCTGAACTTTTGCCTGACAACTCTTTCCATGATCAAAACAATAGTAACCTGAAGTAGTCACCGATAAATCCCCGATAGTTGACGTGTTGGAATATCTCCTCTTCCACTTATCTGCAATACTTTTCTGAGCGTCATTTAATGATTCGTAAGATTTGACAAGCTTCCAAGTATTAACTGTCCTAAACCTAGACGACGCCTGTAAAGACATGTTGTTCTGACAGAATATAGAAACGGACTGGGAAAAAGCTTGCCTAAAAAGCCATACATCTATGACGTACACTCATTCAAATTCACATTTGTTTAGTTGTGATGCATTAGTTATGCAAAACGCATGATAAGGAACGAGAATTTTCAATACTGCCAATAACCGCAAAATAAAGAGTAATTTTGTGAGTTTTTACACAATATTCGACTTAAACACACGTAACACTTAATAAAAATCCAACAAGGTTTTTCTAATTCAAAAAGTTGTTATTTCTGATACAAAGCGTTTTAATTATTTGTTTTTAAATTGAAATTTTTGAATTTTAAAAATTTTGATATTGCTTTTCAGATATTTTTACAATAATGGTCTAATTTAAACAAATTTTAAATTAAATAAAAGTTTTGAAAGCTAAGGCGCTGTAAAATACGATGAAATCGATATTTTTAAGATTGCGCACGCGACTGTGGCCAAACAAAAAATTTTGTGTCAAACGACTTTACCAGCAGATGTCACTCATAAGTGTCGTATACGTCGCAGGTAGTTTTATTTAATTCTGTAGTTTCATGAAAGGTAAGTTTCCATGTTAGCATTATTAATGTAACGGTAATGGACAGTGCAAATTACGTACAAGCGTGCAAGCGCATAATTAAGTTGTGTGTTACAGAACTAAACATCAAATCAGTTAAAATCCACATTAAACTGTAAAGCTATTATTTTACTGTGCAAGTAGGCTAAACTAATGACTCATTACTAGAAATCTACATACTGAGTAGAACAGAGCGATGTGCAGTTTTAGTGCGGCGTGCTACATTTCACTTTTAGGGTGCGCCCAGCTATTGGCTTACTCAAAAATTAGAATCTAGCAACTGATCTAATTTTGAAAATGCCGCTTTTAATACTATGATTATATGATATCTAATTTCAAACTGAAATGCTATTCAGATTTTAGAAATACTGACCTAAATGTTTTGTTTCAGTTGTACCGTAAAAAATTTATTTAACTGTTGAATCTATTCTAATAGTACATTGTAAAACGGCTAACTGTAATTATGATGCCATCGCATAAGGTGGTGGAATTTATTTAAATGCAAATTTTTCACACCAATTTTTTAATACAGCAAAAATTGTTGTTACCGTTCTAGTGCAAGAGACTGCAAAGTTGTAATATTTATTAAAGATATAGAGCAATAACGAACGACTAAATGTACTAAAGTTTTGTGTGCTATCTGCCAACCATATTAAAATGAGATATTAACTTTGTATTTAATATATAGGCTCCTGTAATAGTATTTTATGCTCTTAGAAAACAGTAACTCCAATCAACTTCCAAATGTTACGAAGTTAAAATAGCAGTCTATAGGCAACAAATGAAAAAAGTGCTACAAACTTGACGGCACACAAACACAAATTTAAATTATTGAATTTAAACAAAATTCAATCGGTATACCCAATGAAATGATGGGTCCCTTAAATTGTAATTGCAGTGATTGTGATTAGCAACTACCAGCCTTTCCTGACTTTTCAACTCTCTGTACAGGCTCGTCCATCGCATTAACTAAACACATTGCAAATATTTTTTGAATTTAATGAATTTATTAATTAAGAAATTGCTTTCGGTCTATTTATTCTCACTAATTTCAACTTGGCATCAACAACAAAAGCAACCGCTTATATCTTGGTTTAATAAATTAAAGTATATAGACTATAATATTCTGTAACAATAGGAAATGAATTTTGTGAAAAATAAAATTAATAATATTTACGGTTACAGTTATTATGTTCAGGTGGTATAGAATAATTTTATTCCCGCGCGGATTTTTTTGAAGGACTGGGCATTAAAATTGCAAGTTGGTTCCCACGATTTTGGGTGTACCTCGTTCCGTTCACAGTAATAGCGTTTTCCATGATTTTAACATTCCAGCAGGATTCGTCACTTGACACTTGTGACAGCGATCACTCCACTAATAATTCGCAGGCCAAGTGAGTAGTAGAAATAACGTCGATGCGAATTAGTTACTAACTCCTAATTAACTGAAAGTCAGAACTTTAATGGAGGGTATAAGAGGTTAAGATTTTGAAAAACTGAATATTTTTAAAAAATAAAAAGGCATCGTTCAGGTCAGATTTATCTACTATTAGGAACAATAACAATAAAAAGATTTTAGTTGAAATTGTTTTGTGAAATAGTTGAAAAATGGGCTAGTATTTTTATAGCGCAGGAATAATTTTGTATTTCAAATAAATGGTACTGCAACGATTTAATTACGTTATGGATTCTAGAAATACTAAAAGTAGGACACAAATAGAGTTAATAGCTAATCGCTAATTTGACTATTTTACAAAGGGTCCGCCCTATAAATTGTAAGGCCCTGCACGGACCGAAAAGAAAATCTTATTTCGTATAGATAATTGGGCTTACCACTTTACCACGCTTACTAGTTAGTTTTACCTCCAATGGCTTTACATGCCCCAATAGGCTTAAGAAATTTTTTGCTCAGTTTTTGGAGCTGCATGGTTTTATTTTAATAAATAATAATTAGGTGTAGATGTAGGTGGTAATAAAATTGTCAACCTATTGTGTGTCATGTAAAACCCTCAAATCAAGCTACAATTATAATGTCAAATTGATGTAAAAAATTGTTTGGGTTGGTATTTCTGATTATAGCACTGATTTCTAGTCATTACTACATAATATATGAAATTGAATTGGAATGTAAATTATGCAATGCCCCTTAGTCCAGTTTCAGTTCCTTTTTGTGATTATGAATGTATGATGCATAGGAATATAAGTGTGTATAAGGCATGCGCAAAGATGTTCCGCCCAGTTCCTTTTAGATATATTCCTGAGGAAAAAGGAACAGAACTGATATGCATTTACAAGTATAATGATACAAGTAAGTTCAGTTTCATTTTAGAACAATGCTGTAGCACACACTTCAGTTCCTTTTGACTTAACAAATCTATGGTAGAGGCGGTAAATGGAACTTATGAACTGACTTGTCAAAATAGGCCCTTTTTCGGCAATTCAGTTCAGTTCCTTTCAGTTCCTTTCAGTCACTATTTTAGGTGTACCCCTTATCGGTGGAGGAGGCGTAGAAAGGGAACTGAACGACGCTTCAAAAAAATGCACAAGCAAATGTGCAAAAGAGAGAAAAAGCTACAAGCATCGAATCCTGTTGCTTCACAAAAGGATGATGTATGTTCATGCTTATGCGTGTAACACTTTCCAGTTCCTCTCCCAGTTCCCTGTCGATCCCGATGAAAATAACGGGATGTGAGTGCGATTACCTTTCCCTTTTGAGCTCCAGTTCCAGTTGCTCCGTGTGTATGCAAAAAGCGCATTTTTTCCTCATCGTTCCCTCAGACTCATAACTGCGAACATGGAGTATGGTTTTTTTTTAGAGCGACTCGACAACAAAAGCTGAGTTATGTTTCATGCCTTTCGTAGACTACGGGACCTTTTTAGATGCTGAGCATCTATAGGAATGGCTATGTCCGTCCGTCTGTCCGTCTGTCGATATGTCTTTTTTGTCGTGCTCCACAGGTCACAGTTTTCAATTTAATTTTTTCAAATAAATTTTAAATGATGGTAAATGCGATGGAATAGAACCCTATTGTTTTTGGAATTAAACGGACTCACCAGTTTTTCACAATTAACGATATAATAGACCAACTTTTTAGCATTAAAATGCATGCAGGAAAAAAGGGTCTTTGGACTTTACATGCATTTCAATTTCAATACTTGCCACTGAAGCTAAGTAGGTAGGTACATGCGCCGCACGTTCCATATACCTGACATTTAGTGGATATTCGGACCATAGAAAACTTCCGATGAACAAACATAGGGTTTTACTAGTAGGAATCCAGGGATCGTCCATAAATTACGTCAAACAAACTTTACAATTTTAGGGACCCCCACAGTTATAAGTTCAAAAATAAGCTTAAAATATATCCTTAGCATAGAATGTAACTAGAATGCATGCCGGGATCGCCCATAAATTACATCATACAAATTTTACCATATTACGGATCCCCACTGTCATTAGTTCAGAAATTTAGTTGACATATATTTTCGACATATAATATTACTTTTATACATGCTGGGAGCGTCCACGAATTACGTCATACAAATTTTACTATTCTAAGAACCCTCACTGTCAGTAGGTAAAAAATTGGGTTGACATATATCTTTGACATTTTATTTTACTAGTATGCTAGCATGGATCGTCCTTAAATGACGTCATACAAATCATACCATTTTAGGGACCCCCACTGTCATTAGTTAATTGTTTCTTAGGATCGTCTGCAAAAGACGTCACAAAATTATTATACGTTTATTGGAATCGCCCGTAAATGATATGAAAAAAATATCCCTCGTTTATTGGTATTGTCTGTAAATGACTTTATAAAAAATATCACTGGTTTATTAGGATCGTCCGTAAATGACGTCACAAACAATATTACTCGTTTATCATGATAGTCCGTGAATGACGGTACAAAAATAACTCTTTTATTGGGACTTTCCGCAAATGACTTCAAAAAAAATATAAATCGTTTATTAGGATCATCCGTAAATGACGTCACAAAAAATTTCACTTGTCAATTGAGATCGTCTGTTAATAGCGTCAAAGAAAATATCATTTGTTTATTGGGACCGTCCGTTGATGAAGTCACGGAAAATATCACTTTTTTATTAGGATCGTCCGTAAATGACGTCACAAAAAATATTACTGTTTTTTGGGAACATGTGTTAATGACGTTAAAAGCATCACTCGCTTATAGGAATCGTCTGTAGATGACGGCACAAAAAATATTATGGTATTTTTTGAATCATCCGTAAATGACGTAAAAATACATCACTCGTTTATTAGGGTAATCCCGTAATGACGTCACTTTAATTATGTATCAGGTAAACGTACCGTAAAGCTACAAACAGAAGCCGGGTCTCAAAGAGAGGCCAGCCTCTAATAATGACCGGGGGTTTCGCCGCAAGCGCTAATGTTAATTTTTCCAGCTCAAACTTATTATATTTAATAGAAGCTGGGCGCTTCTATGTAGAACTTTACAGCATATCTTTGGGCCATCAATACCTAACTTAACCTATTGACCAGACATAAGAGAGTTTTTACAAACCTAGCAAATCCATTCGAGCCTCTTCGACCAGATGCATCAAATTTCGTTTCTTACCCACTCGTAAAGGTGCATTTCGTACCAATCCCACTCGCATTCGCACTAGGCGTACCCAGCTAACTAAACCCTGCAACAGCGTCTCTCGTACTGACGCAATTCTCAACAAGATCTTTCAAGTCGCTTGTACACTACCTAATGGTACTAGCAAAGTTTGTACCTAGCACACTTGTACCGACGTTCTAACTCGAACCTGTGCTGTTATGAAACTCACTTGTACCAGCCTCACTCAAATCCCGTCTTTTTTCAAAAGCAAAAATTGTAACTTAGCCTGATTTTACGGACACTAACTGCAAAGGTTTCATGCTAGCCTTCCTATTATGTATTAACAAAGTTTTCCAATGATTAAAACAATTTGCTGTAAGCTCAGCATCTACTTCGGGCCCACGGTGGAAAAATCCGGCGCGAAGCGCTGGATTTTTTTCTAATCATATCATGAAGTATACTTTATTTATGAATTACTCAGATTTTCCATATTCCCAAACCTCCCTTCCACCCCATGCAGCATCTCTAACTCAGCGACGACTCTTCCAGATTCCCTTGATATTCTTCCTCGTAGTCAACCACCAACCAACCATCAGTCTCCATGAATGTTTCACATACAGTTCATTAGAAGTAATGCTTTTTATAATGAACCACACCAGGCTCAAGACTGAGTGCACTTTCCTCACGTTGGTATCAATTCCCAGCTGAATTGGGGCTTCAGGGGACACTAACTTTCAGTAATGTCTCGGAAATGGAAATGGTAATGCATTATTCGTTTCGTGTGTTCTCTGTTTGCCATTTGGATGTCGAGAAAGCGCGAGAAAGAGGATGTCTGATGAAAGAGGAGCTAAGATCGTTAATTCTGAGAACTTTACAGTAGGAAGAGAGAAAGTTACAAGAGGCAAAGAAATCTTCAAGGCATCAACATACAGAATCTCCTGGGAAATTGTCCCGAATGAAGCTGCCAAAAAAAAATAGGAGAGAGAAGCCTGTCGATTTCGACTTAAGGGTCACTGAACTGATCCACTACACTTTTTCCCACTCCTTGTCCATCTTTGTTACCTGTCACCTCTCTCTATTCGGAACACTGCAGCAACACTATCGGGTTGTGTGCCCTATAGCAAACACATTCTTTTCAAAATGGTTGCACATGTTACCTACTAAATTCAAAATGCGATATTTACAACTACTGTCAAGTCCGACTATAAGGAATTCTGATTTAAGGGAAAACGGCTGCAAGGGACGATTTTCAAATATTTGGTTGGCCAGCTATGCTTCCAATGTTAAAATTATCCGGATTTAAGGGAACCGATATAGGGGAAATTCGGATTTAAGGGACTGTTTTTCTACGCATTTGAGGCCTTTTTAGGTCATTTATAAGGGAAATTGTAAAAAAACAGCCGAGTTGTAAATAAATAGTTACCATATCTCTCTCTAGAATACTATTTAGAAACAACTTTAAAATTACCTGCTACAGCTTTAGAAATGGAGGCTTCTGCAGTTGAAAAGCTCACTTTCTCTGATTTTGCTACAATAGATGACAACTTACTAACGGAAGAGGACATGACGGAGGAAACAATAGTTCGTAGCATTACTGAATGTGACAAATCAGATGAGGAATCTGACGAAGATATTACAGAAGAAGAAGAAGAATCCTTTCTAGTTCCAAGTGTATCTGAAGCTACGGAAATGATACAGAAACTTCACCTATTCTTTTTTGCGCAGAAAAATACTAAAGAAAACATTTTGTCGAATCTTTATACCATTAGTCTTTGTGTACGTCAAAATGAAATTAAAAAAAGACAAATTGCTATAAAGGACTTTTTCATTGAATCACAATAATTTTAATTGAACAACAGTGTACATCTCTTGCCCTTGACATTTTTTGACTAAATAAAACAGATTTTGAAATTGTAAATAACTTTCGGTTTATAAGAAATTCCCTTATACGGTTAAACTGGAATTCGGCTAAACAGGACTAAAAATGCCGGTCCCCCCAATTCCCTTATATAGTCAGACTTGACAGTATAAGGTTACATTTAAAAAGTTCAGATTCAAAGTAAAATTGACCCGCCTAAGTTCGTCATAAGTCAAACCTCGGCTACACATAGGAACGATCCCACCCCAATGAAGCAGCGTTCGTTTTTCCTACAACGTCATGAACTTTTGAATTGGAAATAACGTTCGACTAGGGTTGATCTCCTTATACTGTCAAGACGATTAGACTGTTTCCGCTTTCCAGAAACGTTCCCATCGACCCTGTCCCCGCACTTATGCAAATTAACCTTTTCTTGATCAAAATTTTCTAATTAAGGGAATGGAGCATGGAGAGACGGAAGAAAGCAATTAAGTCTAATTTTATTCATAAACTGCAACTAAATACTATAAGTAATGAATATTCCACAAAAGAGATTAGGTTCAAAGGTTGGCGTTCGGATTACGTCAAGGATTTCCTCAACTTACACTCAGCTTAAGGAGACCAGCAGTGTGTAGAATGGAGGGGTTGGTTGTAGAATTAAAAAATATTATGTAACGGAGTTAATGGCATGACTTGAATCGTGGTACATGTTCCACGTGGCAATATGTAATAAATGAATCATCAGCGGAGTAGCGTAGCAAAATTCTTCATTTTAATATTTATTCATAAAACAGGATTCAGTTTCAAGGCAGAGGATTTGTCATATAGCTTTACTTGTCATATTGCTTTATTGTAAAGCAGTACAATTGTATTGAATGAATCTGACATTTGAATAAAGTTCACTCAAACTCAAACTCAAACTTCGAAAAGGTATGCATTGAATGCTTTATGCATCGCTACTAATTTCCCCATCATTAACACACACAACCCATCAAATCAAAATAAAATACTCATAATTTATTAATTTAAATATCTAATTATAAATGTAGCTGTATACCGTTATATCATTTTGCAGTTACAATAGTTAACACGCAGGATTTATGGTCATGATGAAAGTGTCGTCATTTTTTGCTATTTATCATAAATATTGTGTTTCCTTCAGGTTAGATTATTAAGCATTCATACAATTAGTCTAACGTGTGTAATAAGGTTGCATAATTATATCCCAACATTGACATCATAAGACAATATTACATTTATTAAAACGCAAATACATGTAAAATCTCTAGATTTTGACTCATTTGCGCCCAAGTCCACACTCTCAGGCATTCAGGTAGATAATTTTCTGCATTTGTATTTCTGTGACTATGTGATTTATTTTGTATTAATAGGAAGACATTAAAAGACGCTGTTTTATTTGTCAACTTCCTTCTTTAACACGCTGAGTGCAGGATGACAGGGACAATTTCTTTGCCGCTCTTAACTGACACAATTTCTTAAGATTCTCCAGCGTCATGGAGTCGAGTGGCTTGAGATGAAGAGCATTTAAATAACTTTGTTGAGCTTCCGCATACTTTCGGTTTAAATGAAGAATGGCTCCCAAATTCATATGCGCTCGTGCCTCCTGCAAAATGTACAGTACGTTATACTGAATGTATTAACGAAAACTGCCTACAAATCCATGCGTTAAAAAGGAAAAGAATTTTCAACGGTACCTCAGGCCGCATAGCAACAGCTTTTTCGTAGTAGATTTCAGCCTTTTGATTGTCTCCCGCCTGCCTCCAGCCATTCGCCGCACCGACCACAATCTCGTAATCATTTGGAGTTAAAGAGTCTGCAGTTATGAATGACTCAGCAGCTTCCGCATGTCGCCCTTGACTCGCCAAGAATTGACCTGCAATTTGTGTTAAGAGAATTACAACGTCACTTTCACTCTACATTTCTCATTTATCTTTCATTTTTAAATGCTGTGCATACCTTATTATTGTTTCTTATAATTTTAACGATGCATTAATTTTTAAAATTATTTATTTAATTACAGACTACGAAAAAAAAATAAGGAAAAATAATAAGCGTGTAAAATCCCGCCTCACCGTAATGTTGATAGACGGCGGCGTCGCCCGGTGCAATCCTCTTGGCGCGTCTGAACCAACTCTCAGCCTCCAGAAGCCTTGTTCCCTACGTAACGACAAGGAACGAAATGGTTTACATATGAAGTTTCACTATGCAAATCAAGTCTAACAGGAAGGGAGATGATACTGATACAAAGAAAGGCTGTAGGGGAAAGAAGCAATCTCAGATACTTTCAAATTATTACGCTGCACACACCAAAATAAAATTGCGGCCTTCTTCTATTAGGAAATCCGTTTAAATTGAAAAGAATGAACTTACATTGCGGGCGAGCATCTTTCCGTAGGTGAGATGGGCTGGAATGTGATCAGGTTTCGTGTTCAGTGCTTTTTTAAACCACTCTTCTGCTTCAAAGGCTTTACCAACGCGTGACAATGCTTCCCCCATTGCGTTGTAGACACTCTATTGAATTCACATAAAAAAGAAAACTGAAAAAACAAATTGAGTCAAAATGTCTCGTCCCTAGCATACGTGACAGAATAGAAAAATACAATTTTCAAAAATTCTTTCCTTTCCCCATCAACCTTCAGGCAGAGATCCACATTCTTTTCCAAATTAAATCTCCCCATATTTCCCGTTTCTAGGATCCCCTCACATTCCCATTTCACCCTCATCTCCCGATTTTCCTTCTTACAGGATCATAAATATGTTTGCGTGGATTTTATTTTTTAATAAAAAAAGATCCACGAACTAGTATTATTTTTCACTCCTCTTCTCCCACCAAAATACCTCAACATTCTTCAAGCCACTATTACATTTTCGAATATTATACATAAAGAAGTGAAGGGATTTGCACTGACTCCATTTATTGAGTGACTGTCACTGCTAATAAATCGATGATCTGATGTCTAAAGTCAAGGCAGAGTCAAACGTAGACAGCGTCAAATTCAAAACAGATCAATAGACCGAAAGAAAGCTGAAGGGAAACGATACGAAGTCTAATCTCTGTGTTAAAATTGTATTCCTTTATTTATTTACGGAAGCAATCTGTTTTGTCCTGAACAGTCGCTTTTATGGACTGGATGCTTTGATATGTGCATATATAAATGTTTAAAATCCCTTCAGCCACACACGTCACTTTGGTTACTGTAGAATGTACCCTGCAAAGTCCTGTGTCCCGTCAAATTTTGAATTAATGAGATGGCCCGTCGATTCAATAGCCATAGAAATACGAAGACATATTTAAGACAAAGACGTCCACAAAACCCACCCGAAAGAAACGATTTTCTAAACTGTACTACATAAATACAAAATAATGTGTAAACACCAACCTGAGCTTGAGAAAAGTTTGGTGGCATTAACTTGACTGCTTGGCGGTAGATTTCAATTGCTGTTTTGAGATCATCGTACTCCTCAACGAGGAGTTTCCCGTAGCGCAGTTGTGCGGCGACTTTGGCTTTGATGTGAATCTTCAGGTCCTTGACTCCTTCGTCAGACAATTGAAAGCACCTTTCGTACAGCTCCATGGCCTCCCGCATCTTCCTTTGATGGGTTAACACTTGGCCCGCATTCAAGTAGGCAGCTATGTGAAAAGAGAGAGAGAAATGAAAACCTTTTAAGTGCCAAATCATCATCATTGATTCCGTTACAAGTGAGATGCAGACAATTCTATTTAAGGACCGAACTCCGCATTCTCTTCTTCAGTCCGCCCACACTTCATCCACAACGACTTAAACTGTATAGTAAATAAAATGTGCCATCTGCTTCAGTTTATTTTTTTCTGGCATATCTATATGAAGGAAATTGTGTCTTTTTTGTGTACATTTTGTGTACATGTAAGATTTAAGATACGAGTGAAAGTTAGGAGATACTGATAACGGAATGGTTTCACATGATATTTGCCGATTTCAAAAAGCCATGTCTACAAAAATCAGGCTAATTTCAAATAGTAGAGATCCAAAGTAACTCCATTGCACTTTGCGTTGTTTGGTCACACCAGCCCGCCTAAGTTTATAAAAATCCAAATTTTAATATTTTGCCGCCCCGTTGCATTTACAGCTCTCACCTGAATTTAACGAAATTAGATTTTTTTAACGTTTAGGACCTTTTCTAAAAAGTAATTTTAGGATTTTCAAAAATGCGAAAATTTTTATTTTTTTAAAAATTTTTTGAGAAAACATTATTTTTAAAGCCTCATTTAATAGACCAAATTTTTTTTTAAATAAAAGTTTTTGAATTTAAAAAAATCCTGATATGACTTTTTAGAAAAGAGTCTAAACGATAGAAAAAATCAAATTTTGTCAAAATCGGATAAAAACTGTAGGAGTTACAGGGCGATAAAATATTATCACTTTATTCAAAAGAACAAACTTAACAACTGACCTCCATCGAGGGTAGCCTAATGCCTAATAGACTCAGTATACGATACAAAAATGATTGTGTTATGACTGCAGTAAAATCTCAGCATCATTGAAGTTTTAGATTCCAGCTTTCCATTTAGCTTGTATAAGGCCCAACCACTTAACTTTTGTACTCGAATATAGCATATTCGTTGGGGTGCTAGTTGGTAAATTTATAATTTTATTTAGCTAGAGTGCGAATGATTTGGTCTATGGATTCCAAGAATTTAGCTGAAAGTTTTGCCAATTGGGCATTTTGAAACGGATAAACCAGTGTGGGCCAAATAAAATCTTTCAAAACTTTAATTTTCTGATCTGGTCGCAGAATTTTGAAAACATTTTGTGGGCCGCTGTGACCAAACAACGCAAAATGCAATGAAATTACTTTGGATCTCCACTATTTAAAAGTAACCTGATTTTTAAAGACATCGCTGTTTCAAATTGGCGAGTACCATGTGAAACCATTCCCTTGTGAGATGGATACTACGGTGCGGTGCTCATTGTTACTGAATCTCTTGTCGTTTTGGCATCTCTAGTTCAAGTCTTGTAACACGACCAACTTTCACTCTTAGAGCCGCTCATGAAACTACAATGAGTTCCATCACATATTTTCTGTTATTTTGTAACCAAGCATACAATGCTTGTCACTTCTAACTTCTCTGAACGGGTACATTTCTACACACTATCTCTCCCCCCTTCCTTGGAAAGTATAGTCGTAGTAATCTTACGATTAGTGCAGAACACAGCTGTTTGGCTTTGGCATCACAACAGAACTAGGTACATTAAAATTACTACCATAACCATACTTTGGTGGAGCGTACGAATAAAATGCCAAGGGGAAAAGTTTTTATTGTACCAAGTCCATTGTTCTCTTTAATTATTAAATTTTTGATTCCATTTGTTTCGTACTTTTTCTACTTTATTTACTATTGATTCTCCTAGACACATACAGTTTTGAAGATACACCACACACCACACAAATTAAACTTTTATTAGCTTGATTTCTCGAAGAAGGCTAAACTTGAATTAAATTTAGCAACATTTCTTCGATTATTAACCTAAAGAATGCCCGATCAACTACAGCACCTCTGATTCCCGACTGTGTGTGTATAGATGTTATTGTGGGCTTGTGTACATCTTCCAAAACTCTATATCTACAGTGATGCACAATTAGTACATTAAAATTCATAAAAACGTAGGTATCTCCTAGCTCAAGTTACAGTTTTCCAATTATGTAACTTGAGATCAAAACAATTTAAAAGTTGCAAGTGACAACGGGTACAAGAAACAATGGGACCTGAGAAACCAGAACTATATCAATAGGGAGAAGACAGTTAGGGAAAGAAATGTAAACAAATTCTACAAAAACTGTTTTAAGTAGCTCAGTGTAATTTTTTTTAACTCTAGTTGTAAAGAAATGCATTCGTAGTGAAACTAACAATGGAAACACGGCAAACACGCCACAGGTACTCTCTCTCTTGATTTAGAAAACTATACCAACAATAAACTATGCTGTACTTGATTACCACAAATCCGAAGTAACTCCACTGCATTCTGCATTTTGTGCAGTTTGCTCAAAATCGTGCAATTAAATTTAAAAAAATAAAAATTGTTTGCAATTTTGCAAATCCTACAATTTTCGGCTGATTTAAAAACAATTTGATTTCTGAAACATTACATTATTTATTTACAATTTTAAAAATTTTCATGGTTGTTAATTTGAATTCAAAATATTTTAAAATGGGTTTTCGTACATTGTAAAATTGTGCCTATGATGTTTTCAAAAAAATAAAAATAGGATTTAAAACCTATTTTTATTTTTATTTTGTTTTTTCAAAAAAAATATTTTATCGAATGAAACTGTTGAGCCATTCTAAGTTTTTTGAACGCTCTTTTTTAAAAAAAAATATATCCTATGAAAAATATCGTTTATAGTTTAGAGGGTTACGCTCGTTATTATTGTTTGAAAAAGTCAGGAGTGTATATGTGCTGTAATTCCCTTTTAAGAAAAACATAGAGAAAACGTGTAGGCAACTCAAAGCGCGTTGCGTTGCGCCTAAATTCAAAGAGAAGGGGCGACCACCAATATCAAATAAAACAAAATAAAAATCTGAAATACACAGGGAGGCAAACATTGTTGGGACTTACGAGCGAGTAGAGGGCGAAAGTGAATGGCGGATCGATAGGAAGTGAGTGCCTCGTCGAGTCTCCCTTGTCTCTCCAGCACCAGGCCTCTGCAAATAAGAACACCATATGCAAATTCAATCTACACAATTATTCATTCACACGGTTCTTGCAACTGCCAAGCTCAGCTCCTGCTTCCATTACTCTGTGTCACATCCGAATACAATCTGCGTTTACCATTTCCAAATGCATCCCACTTCTCCCACTCAAAACTCGTCCGTGCTCGTAGTATAATAAAGCTTTAGGCTACCAACTTACTGAAAGTCAGAGTCAGTCTATGTATTGGATTGAGCAGTCCTTTGACAAGAGGGAGAAAGGCAGCC
This sequence comes from Dicyrtomina minuta, assembly GCA_949802685.1. Classification (NCBI taxonomy): domain Eukaryota; kingdom Metazoa; phylum Arthropoda; class Collembola; order Symphypleona; family Dicyrtomidae; genus Dicyrtomina; species Dicyrtomina minuta. The sequence goes on along the minus strand of OX461808.1, from coordinate 176,785,605 downwards.
GCCGTTTTTTGCCTACATCCAACAAGTGAAAGGCTTTCTATCCAAGGTGCACTTCTAAAACTCTACTGACGCAAGTGACGCAGTATATGGAGCGAGCGAGAGTCTCCAGTTCTAATTTACATTTTTTTGCACACAACTTTAAACTAAAATAATGTGGGATTTAAATACTTGAAGAAGAGATTAAAATCAAGTCTTACAGATTGTAGTGGACATCCGCCATGTTGAAGCGGAAGCGAAGAGCTTGTCGATACGCTGCTTCCGCTTCCGACATCCGCCCTTGACGACTTAGCACATTGCCCAGGTTGCCCCAGGACTTCGGTGGATTGACGATGATGCCTGAGCTGTAGAGTTCCTCCTCGTCCCGCCAGTCCTCGTTCCGTCGCACACTCCGCCCGCACAAAAACAGAAGCGTCACACACAGACCAAAAACAAGAAAGTATCGCACTTTAGACCACGAACGACAACGCGTCGAGAGTTGAAGGAAGCCGTGGCCGACGAGGAGCGAGAAGCCGACGGAAGGAAAGTACAGCACTCGCTCCGCAATCACAAATCCCACGTAAAAAAATAAATTGGTGGCGGGTAGAAACGGAAAGATAAGAAATGCCAGTTCCAAAAGGAGAGCTCCGTGCTCGCTGGCTAATGATGAGTCACTAAAGCGGGATTTAGAAGTTGGACATTTACCATCACCTGCGACTGATGGTGACTGTCTCCTAAATGTTCTCGCTAATGATCTCGACGTTTTGCTGCTCGAAGCACTGTACTTGCAATGTCCTTCTACTCGGTTTTGAGATTGTCTGTGAGAGCGAAGTGGAGATTGGTGATGAATTCCACTGATGCCTTTTTTTCCTCCACTACTCTCCTTCGGCGAGGGGTTTTGAGTTGTACACGTGATGGAATTGTTGTTGTCACTGCTGCACTTGTGATGCGTTGAACTAAACCAACAAACACTGCACACACATTTTTTGAGCGGACTTTCATTGATTCCATCTTGACTCTCTACGGAATCCACTGATTTACACACTTGGCGGGAACTGGAGATTAATCGTCGCACGAGAAAGAAATAGAAAATCACTGTGACTAAATTTCGTGGGTCAGAGACGGTCTCTACTCGTGGAACAGACTCCATGGACCAGTCGTAGCTGAGTCTGTGGGGGAAGACGAGGAGGAACAAATTGAGCACCGGCAGAAACAGAAACGTGGCGAATCTTGTGCACACATTCGGGTGATGAGCTGTGGGATTATCAGCCTTGGAAAATGTTGGCGGCTTAAATCCGCCCATGAGACGCAGTCGAAGGTGGAGCAGCGCCAGGAAACAAATTCCTAAGATCATCACACTCGAGCAGCATTTTAGTTTTATCAGCCTTTGCTTCGACTGCAAAGAAAAAAAACATTCAGAAGGAATCTTTTAAAGTTTAGCAGTGTTAAGAAATTAGGCCTCAAATATAAAATATAATTACACATTTCTTTAATTTAAAAAAAAACAAAAATTTTCGAATTTTTGAAAATCTTGTAATTTCATTTTAGTAAACAACTTAAGGATCAGAAACAGCAAAATTTCGTGAAAATCGGTCACAAACTGTAGAAGTACCAGTGTGGCAAAATATTAAAATTTAAATTGTTTTATGCTTTGGCGGGCCACTGTGGCCAAACAACGCAAAATTAAGTGGACTTACTTGAGTTGTGTACTATGTAAAAGTAGCTTGGTTTTTTGGAATAGGTAATTTTAAAATCTGGGTGTACCACTTGGCGTGGCTGAAATATTAAAGCATTCAAAAATTTACTTTTAAGCTCAAGTCTCAAACTATACGAAGGAAAAAGTTTTAGTTTTTGAACGGAGGAATGAGAGGCACACTCCAGGTTTTGATGTTTGTGGCGAGTTCAGTTGAACGCTCCACAAGAAATCTGGAGCATCCCAAATTTTTGCTGAAGAGCATCCCATTCTAAATTCTATGTTCAACGTTCTCATAAAATCCCCACAAATCAGTTTACAATTTAATTCAATTCAATTCAATACACTACGTGATACATAACATCCTTGGAATTCTAATGTTGGAAGCAAACATAGAAAAATATAAAATGTTCTTGTATTCTGGTCTAGAGCTCATCCATTTTTTTCCTGTTTTATGTTCTCAATAAAATCAGTCCTCTCTTCTTTCTAAGTTACATTCATCCCAAAACAAAAATTGGCCTCAAAATGGATTTTTAATCCTATTTTTTTTTTATTTTTTAAAACATCCTAATCACAATTTTTAAAAATTTTGTATAAAAAACAATTATACAGCTCTCTGAATTAAAAAAAAATTTAATACAGAATTTAGATTTTTATTTTTTCTTTTTTTATACTTTTTACTTTTAGCAAGTGTAGGTGCATATAAAGAAATAAAACAAAATCTTTAAAATTTATTATTTTTGAATTCAGAATATTTTAAACTGGGTTTTCGTACAAAATTTCCAACAATTGTCCTTTAGATGTTTTTCAAAAAAATTAAAAATAGGATTGAAAAACTATTTTAAGGCCATTTTCGTTTCTTAGAAGAAAAAAAATTTATCGAACAAAACTCATTACGCGCATCATGTCGTTAAGCCATTTTAAATTTTTTTAGACGCTCTATTTGAAAAACAAATATTGTATAGAAAATCTTGCTAATGGTTTGGCGGGTTATGCTCGTTAGAAATGAATTTAGTGGTCACTGAAAGAAGCATAGTTTTTCACCCGAAACTTATAATAATCGTTTTTATGTGAACGAGATTTACAGCTATTGTGGTAGTTTCACTCAAGTGTAATCGAGCAATGCTGTTACTCAGTTGAAGTTTTCCTTTTAATGGCGAGGTACCTAATGGTATTGAAGAGTTAGAGCGAGATAGTAACGGGTTAATGATTCACTGAGCCGTCTTTTATAGATTCATAATCTACAGTATCGTCCATATCTATTGGGACACGTTGGCTGGCAAACTTTGACCTCACATAGAATGTAAACTATAGAAGCACATATCATGATTTTTGTACACGATGTAGTCTAGAGTGCTGCAAGTACGAAAAATATGTGTTTAGGGTTCTAAAACTAATATGCGCTGCTGAAAATAAATTATAAGTTTAAAGTATCCAAAAACAGCGTCCAAAAGTATTGGGACAGGGAAAGTAAAAAATAGTTTATCACACAATGTGTTGCTAAAAAGTTACAATTTAAAATAAAACGATATTTTAACTTAAGTTTAAGTGCTGTTTAGAAGCTCCTTTCGCCTGAATCGCCTATCCTATCTGCCTTGGAATTAAGGTCATAACAAGGTCATTCAGGACAGCTAATTTCATTATTAAACTGTGTTTTTTGGTATGATAAGAGCAGGTATGATGTTTTTGGCTCCTACGGACTTACTCAGGTGTAAAAAAAGAGAAGTAAGGCCCTCAAAATCAAGAATTTGGAGCATGTGGAAAATGAAGCCGCTTTTGCTGATTTTGCTTGTAGGTCACATGCTTTTCGGTAGCTATGAAACTTTTGAATTTGCTATTTTTAAGGATTCTACCAAGAGGTGGTCATCTTGCCTGCTTTCTGGGTTCACTTTTCTACTGGTTTACCAACTTTGCTCCTACTAATTTTGGACTTGCTTTCGCTTTTCCAATCATGTGGCGCTTCTCTCAAATAAAGAAAATCGCATTTATCCCCCGTCTGGGGTCAATTTAGATGGTTCGAAGGGATTTAAATCTACAAATGGCATTGCAGACGGTAGATGTAGGAAGTTGGAGAATTTTGGCTCTACGTTTAAGGAAAACATGACCTAAAAAAATAAAATTATCTAAGGTTATGACGCAATTACCCTACCTGTCATAGGTAGATTAATAAAATTAATTCCATGGCAGATAGGATAGGCGATTCAGGCGAAAGGAGGTTCTAAACAGCACTTAAACTTAAGTTAAAATATCGTTTTATTTTAAATTGTAACTTTTTAGCAACACATTGTGTGATAAACTATTTTTTACTTTCCCTGTCCCAATACTTTTGGACGCTGTTTTTGGATACTTTAAACTTATAATTTATTTTCAGCAGCGCATATTAGTTTTAGAACCCTAAACACATATTTTTCGTACTTGCAGCACTCTAGACTACATCGTGTAAAAAAATCATGATATGTGCTTCTATAGTTTACATTCTATGTGAGGTCAAAGTTTGCCAGCCAACGTGTCCCAATAGATATGGACGATACTGTATATGCACACAAAATCGCCTAGATCGTTACTTCTTTGTTCTTTCCGACCACCGTAACGGCATCCGTATGGGTGTATGACCACGCAAGCAGACGGAAAACCTAAAAAACTACTTGAGAAGAACTTCTCAGCGATAAGCATAACACAACGTGTTAGTAATGGGACGAAGACATTGTTAAATGAATGGTTGGTGTAATGTGCAGTTAAGATTCCAATGATGTCTCATACAGTATGCAGAGCCGAGACGTGAAGAAAAAACTGGATTATTTTTTGTTTTCGAGAGTTACGAAAATAGAGGGAGATGTATTAGGGAAACATTTAGATAAAACGACCGGCAAAAAAGTGTTAGAGGCTATAGGAAAAAAGAATCATAACAAAATTGTGGTGTGTAATGTGGTTACCTGAAATTGACGAGCCTGAATGATTGAGCGCAGGAGATCATAAGTGGCGCAGACGAGTAGAATTGTGATTCCCTGCTCCTTGGTGAACATCGCAGCTGCTGCCAGAAGGATGGAGATGGTGAGATATGCGATACTCCTAATTCCAAAGTGGTAGTTAGAAGTTAGTCCTGACAACTGGGACTTTTGAGCTGTATTTTCATGGTCATTGCCACAGTTTAATTTCGTATGCAAGACGCAGGTTGAGCATCCGCTGCTCTCAGTCGGATCACGATTAAAGTTTCGATGATACTTCTGTTTGTCTCGGTGTTTCACGTGACTCACGTAGACGAGGAATGCAGCGAGTGCAAATCCAGTGGCGCCCACATCCGCTCTGCCCACGACCCCCGAAACTGCCTCACAGTGGATTGGGTGACAGGCAAAGAGCAGTGAGGACACAAGAACTGCCAATTGTCGATTCCGGGTACTGCCACTTCTTGCGGAGCTGACGGAAGAGCGAGGAGATCGAAACACGATCCTCGCCACTTGGACAAACAGCCACGTGGTCAGGGTGTGGAGCAGGACGTTGGTGACGTGGAAGGGCGCGGGGTTGAAGCCGGAGAAGTAGCAGTTGAGGCGGAAGGAGAGGGTGGCGAGTGGGCGGAAGGATTTGTGGGAGCCACTGTGCCTCAGCGGAGTTCCCCAAAAGTCGTTCGTCCACAGCCCAGTCCACGGGGCTCCAGGCAGAACGTCTCCGTTCGACAGAATCGCTCGACTGCAAACAACAAACACATTAATGAAGCCCGAACTCAATAACAGCTACGGTTTCTATTCTGCGTGCAAACGTAGAGATGGAGAGATAGAAAGGTCAGCACAGGTAACCACCTTAAACATCCGATTCATCCCCCAGGAAGTTAACTATCTGGGGGTTAGTGATCGAGAATTGAGACCCAGTGAGTAATTATTAAGAATACAAAATACACTTAGTTCTTGCAAATACTAATCGCTTGAGAACAGCTCAGGGTACTACTGCTTTGTGTACCTGAAGTGGCCAACAGGCGTATCAGGAATTTTAAGCTTGTATAAGGGTAACTACGCTATATTGTAAAATATTGAAAGTGACAATTTTGGTTGTTTACTGCAATATCTCACTTGTTAAATTATCCACAAAAAAACTAAACATTTTTGCCATTGCAAATTATTGTTAAGAATTATTTAATATTGTCAAGTTGGCAGGCAAGTTGACAGACTTGTCCACAATATTTGCTCCTGCTTCAAGTCTGGTACAACGAAAGTTAAATAAAAAAGTTTCCCGAATCAAGTTGGCATAAGTTCAAGTAGTTACAAGTTGAACTGCAATGAATTAAATTGTCTACGAGTTGAACTGATCCTTATAGTTTCATTTATCACAAATTGAATTGTAATAATGTGAATTGACCATTATAGGGAATTACCTGCGCGTTGAGTGTGATAAGTTAAATGGGTAAAGTTAAATCAGATGACTCTTTTTCTCTCACTACTAAAACTTGGCACGGTATACTTTCACACTCACACGAATTTTCTTGGTCTTTTTCAATATTTTTCTACTCTTTTCTTTTTCTGGTGAATTTATAACCCAGTTACCTTCTAACTGATGGATGATGAGGCCCGTCATTGCCAGGGCCATGCCATGGAAATCCCATGCGCCACTCGCTCTCTAAATTTCACCTATATGCAACTGCTTGATGCGGGGGTTGGAATGTTATTAGAAGTCTCACAGAAAGACACAATTTATCAAATGATTACTTTCCAACTTATAAGCGTCAACCGAGTGTGAAAAATCCTGCAGACAAGGAAATAACTCGTCTTTACTCTTTCAAACGAGCTGGTTAAGACTTTTAAATCCTAATTTTCACAAAATTACTAAAATGCTCTCTCAACAGGCCTCAACAGAAAACGAAATAAGCCTATGACGAAGAGCCTCTACTCCAATTTGGAGCTCAAATCGAAGGTGTAAAATGTCACATGTGAATTTCCTAATTTGGAATACATTTTTTTAAAGTAGGTGTTTTTCACTGCTAAATTATAGCGGAGAGTGTAAGAGAATTGGAAGAAAGGAAAGGAAAATGAAGATGCATTCAGGTCTAATGATGTTGGTGACATGGCAACTTCGCGGCTTCGTCCTCGTCCCACCAGACTTGTCAGTTAACATAATTTAACATGCTCAGTCGTGCCCGTCTGTCTCCCTTACTTTCACTTACGTTGTCCTCTTACATACAACACAAGGGCAGCAGGGCAGTGACCCAGGGTCGATTAGATTACTCGGGTAATATCTCCTAGCCGCCCAGGAATCCAGGGGTTTTAAACAGAAGCTCAGAGAAAAAATACTCGAGGAACATAAAGAAAACAAATGACATCAAAATAAAAACATCAGCGCCAGACCGAAACTGAAACCGAAACGATACGAAAGCCAGTAGTGCGGTGTGTTTGAGTGGATTCAGAATATTTTGCACTTGTTTCTTCGGTAGCAATAAGCACATCGAGCGTTATTAGGCTGAAAGCATTTCGCTTCCTTTCCTTTCCTTTACTCATGTTGCTCCATTACGGACCAACGACACGCAACATATCAATAGTCTTTAGTAGTGAATATAAGGCCAATCAGTGTACTTAAAAAAGTAAGTATGTATTTCATATGTATTCTATACGGTCTATCCTTCAAACAGGTCAACCCTTTCCTATACTTAAAAAAGTAAGCCCTTTCCTACACTCAAAAAAGTAAGCCCTTTCCTATACTTAAAAAAGTAATGCTATATCCCCATAAGGATAATGCTATATAGCTATAGGTTTAACCTAAGGGTCATGCAGGTGCATCCTTAATACAGGCAGTATTTTGGTGAAGGGGCTTAACCTAATCCTCATCGATGCGGACGGTGAGCACCCCCATGGCGCTCCCTTTCTAAGAACCATTGAGTTCACCATCCCTTTCTAATTTCAACCACCAAACGTTTACGCTTCAGACTCTAACGTTTACTATAATTCTTGTCTCAACAAGAATCTATATCCCGATCACGTGCTTCTATATAGCACTATATATCAAGCACACATTCCCATGTCTTTTCAACTTCTTATATGAACAGAAGCTATGTATTCCAATGTAACTATCACAGTTTATTCACAAATTAATCCGTTTTATTACATTTCATCCAATTAATCAGTTTTTTTCCGCAATTAATCAGTTCTTTTCCGCAATTAATCAGTTTTTTTCCCAATTAATCTGTTTTTTCCAAGTTTTACCACAATTATTCAGTTTGTTTCTCCAAATATTCAGTTTTTTCCAAGTTTTATCACAATTAATCAGTTTTTCCTGTAATAAATCAGTTTTTTCTGTAATTAATCAGTTTTTTCGGTAATTAAACAGTTTTTTCACCAATTATTCAGTTTTTTCTCCAAGTTTTACCTCAATCATTCAGTTTTTATTAAGTTTTACATCAATTAATCATTTTTTTTAACCAAATAATCAGTTTTTTCCAAGTTTACAACCAAACGTTTACACTTAGGACTTTTTTTGTCTTAACAGGAATCTATATCACCATCACGTGCTTCTATATAGCTCTATATATCAAGCACACATTTCCATGTCTTTTACACTTCGTATATATGTAGAAGGTATGTATTACATTGTAACTATATACGAAATAGCCTGAAGGTAAATTCTAGCCCAATGTCCCAATGTCCCAATTGCCCAAATACCCAAATGCCCAATTGCCCAATATCCCAATAGCCCAATATCCCAATATCCCAATATCCCAGCAAATTTCTCACATCTCATATTTTTTTTACTTAAACTTTATTTTTTACTCATAATAATATCAGTACACTCACTAAGAAATAATACAAGTCCACACTCAATGTCGGTAAAATGGCAGAGTAGTTAGAGTTTCATGTTATTTTTCAGATCAAGCAGTCAAATCAGGTAAGTACATAATAAAAAATGGCGTTTTCTAACTATATAAAGTGGTTTTTTGCTCTTGAAAACTATCATTCACATTCCAATTTTCTTCAAAGCTTCACTCGTATCAAGTTATTAAAATTTTTAGTCTCTGATTTACATTTCAATGTGTATTTTACTCTCTGATTTACAATTCAACGTTTATTTTACTCATATATAAAATGTTGAACCACACAACGAATACAATAAACAACCAAATCTCTAAACTCGGTGAGTCAAGACTATGTGTTTTACTTTAAGTTCTTTTCAAATTAATTAATACCATTTTTATGGTCTGTTACACAACGATAAAATTTAATTTGTTTTTTCAATAGAGTCTTACAATACATTCAATCAATCCACAATTTACAAAGCTAGTAACTCAAGTACAACTCCATCTAATTCACCATCTCAAGAACAACTTTTACAGACTCCTGATTACATTCATACAATAAATACAATTCTTACTCAACATCAAACACGGATAATTGATCTCTTCGAATCATTTTTCAGAAGATATGAAGATCAAGTACTCACATCTGATCACAAGTCAATGTTTATCCAAGATTTTTTGTCTCAACATACTCAAAATATTGAAGAAATAACATCAATAATTACAAATGTAGTAGAAACTCGAGTAGATTCTAATATTCAAAATAAATTTGATAGCAATGTAAACTTTATTTTATCTTACAAACCTACTAATACCTTTGTTAATGAATTTGAAAGTTACATTTCATTGATGCTTGAATCAAATATTAAATATACAGATGAAAATAATATACCCTTAAATTCAAAAGATCACAGTAACCTCTCTGGGATGATAAAAGAACTCGATGTTGAATCACCTTTTACAAGTGCTAAAGATATTCATAAAATCAAGGATTCAATCGCCAAGTATAATAATTCACCCTTAATCGTTGTAAATGACACACACAACTTGTACTATAAAGGCGATAAACGTACTTCACAAGGTAAAACGATTTCTAAGACACAGAAGAAATATATTATTCCAAACGAACAAAAACACCCAAACTCTAAAAAGACTAATAATGCTAAGATCAATACAAATGTAAAATCAACTTTGAGAAAATACCTACAAAATAAATTAAACTCAAACTGAGTATGTGTATGTTTTCTTTGAAAATAAAATGAATGTAAATTACACTTACCAAGACAAGTCTACACACCCCACATATGTATTTATCATTATCACAAATATATTTGTATAAAACTTCAAACAGAATTTTAAAGTGCATAACATGATATTTATTTACTACATTTCATATTGTAAGTCTAATCACGAAATTATACCAATCCTTATACCATTTCAAGTACAAGATACCTTTTTTGTTAATCCTTCTACCTGAAAATAATACCCTACTGAATGTAAAAGGCTTAGCTTCCTCCATAGTTGTCTCAACAAAATACCCTTTTTTAATCCTTCTACCTGAAAACAATACCTTTCTGAATGTAAAAGGCTTAGCTTCCTCCATACTCGTCTCAGTACACTTCAATACCCAAACGCCTTTCTAATTTTCGTTTTCGTTTTCGTGGAAACGACCTCCCACTGATTATCCATCTGATAATAATAAAGACTTTACAACCAAATGATGAATATAAAAACTTAATAATTCTTCTGACATCACATATTAAAAATCAAACTACAATCACATGTTCCTATATAGCAAGATATATCAAGTACTCATTTTCATATACATCAGTAACACCATAGTAACTTCTTAATTCAACTACTCATTACTTTAAAATACATAATATGTATGTTAATACATATGTATTTTAATGTTTTCATAAACGAGGTCATATCAAGATAAACTGTCCAAAATGTCAAAATTCTAAAATGGAAGAATGCCATAATGCCATAATATAAGAATGCCATAATACCAAAATGCCATAATGGAAGAATGCCATAATGCCAAAATGCCAACACATGGGACCTTTATCGCTCATATAATATCAATTAATTTGTCAATTGTAGTATTCTTAAACTTTTGTTTCTTTGTAATCAAATATTTTTCTCTTGTTTTTTATTTATTGTTATGTTTTTTTACTTCGATTGTATCTTCTAGATGTCGTTTTGTCTTTTCACGTTCCGTATTCTGCAACATACATATTTTCGTCTTTTGACTTTTGCTTTTTTATAAGTACTGATTTGTTTTGTACCTTTTTATTTTACTTTCGTCTTTTTACTCATACACTCATCTTAATTGTAGTTTTGTGTTCTCCCGTTCAGTATTCTTTAACATAC